>DF242323.1:41397-73112 GCA_000507305.1 Breviolum minutum Mf 1.05b.01 | reverse complement strand
CAACAACAACAACAACAACAACAACAACAACAACAACAACAACAACTTTCTGGTTGCAACTTCCTTTGTTTGATCCAACGCAGTGCGAAAAGGTACGTGAAGTCCAAGTTGTGGTGAAGTGGGGAGGTGAACTCACCGTGGGTGGCTTGCAACGCGCTGAATCCTTGGGTCAAACGTTGCGTTGCCTGGTGAAACTTCCAGTCAAAATGGTGGGACCAAAATCTGCAAAAAATTGGATGCAAAGAAAAGCTGAAGTGGAAAAGTTTGACGACTTTTGTGTTGTTTATGTTTTGTTGTGTATTGTATGTATTGTGTTTGTGTTTGGTCGAGGATGAACCTTTTTTTTGGAAGGTGGATGGGAATAGCAGATTCAGGGAGGATACCAAGACAATTTGCTTCAACATTTTCGAAGGCAGAATCTTGTTTCAGGGATTTTTGTTTTTGAGAAGTTGTTAGGGATCATGTCCGTCAACTTGGAGATAAACATATTTTTGATGGGTGGTTCAACCACAGATGTTCTCAGAATCTGAGGAGAGCAGCTTTACTTTGAGGATCCCGCTGGACTCCTTCGACTCCACTCTTCATTTCGTCATGATTTCAAGTCCCTTGATTTTCTATTGAGGAATTTAATCTTATGAAGCCCAAAAAACTTATATGTTCAATCAAAAGAGATGCGAAGGGATGGAAAACATTGTGCTTGACTGTGCTTAGAGCATTTTTTTCATGATGTGTGACAAATGCGATGATGCTACATGCATCTATGACAGTTTGGCGTGTATTTGAATCCAGACTTCCGCAATCGCTCCCTTGCAATGAATAAGGATTTACTCATCGCAAGAAGGTCGCTGCCTAATTACAGCTGCGGCTTTCACCAAGGGTTTTTTAGTGCCTTGGTTATTTGTTAGCGAGGATGGCCAAAAATTGATGCTGGGGGGTGTCAAAACATACTGTGCTTTAGGTAGATAGATGGGTTTTCTAGCTGATTTCCTTTCCCATAGACAACAGACCAGTGTTTAATGAACAATAATCTTGGACAGGGACAATCACAGCTCTTCCACCCAGCACAGAAACCTAACAGTTCACTTCACTGCTTGCAGTACACATTAACTATACATAAAATTTGGCTTCTTTGATTCAATATGTTGTGTTTGTATCATCAAATTTTATTACTACTGCCAGGCTGCTACAAAGCCTTCCGGCAGAGCCGGAAATTGCACAATTGAAGCTTTTCCTGAGACCACATGAACGACAATTTTGACAAATTTTTGTTCCCAGAAAATGGGTTACGGTATCTAAAAACTTATCACGGAAATCACCATGAAAAAAACCCATCTAACATTTGGGTGTTTCCTTAAATGGTGGTACCCCCAAAACACCCCAAAATGATCATTTCTAGTAGGAAAACTCATGGTTGTTGGGGAAACCCACCATTTTAGGAAACCCCCATTTGCACCTTTCCTGATCAATCTGATCAATCTGCGCCTTTCAGGAGTTGGATGGTGACATCATCCCCATCCTTGTGAGTCTGGTGCACTCGGAAGGCCTGGGCCATGTCTAGGAAGAGCGTCCATTGACCAACCTGAAATGCCTCGTTGGTTTTTGGAGGTCAAGGGTGTTATAACAAAAACACCTCCCAACAACCCACCTCATCATACCTAATTAATCTGATATGTGAGGTGAGAGTCACCTCACTTTATTTTTCCCCATCATCTTCCACCACATCTTAAGACTTTTAAGAGTTTCTTTTTGTAGCCTCTTGTTGGATTCCAGTGTTAGAAACTTGTTTTTTACATCATCAAAGCACCAAGCTTATGTCGTGACATTTCCTTGCAAGGCTATGGCCAAGCGGTTCTAGACGAGCCGATCCCAAAGAAGGCTGCTGAGCTGAGGATATGGGGGATGAAATCCTACCCAGTTATGTTGGGGGATTATGATACACCCCATTAAAAGGATGATCCCTAAAAAAACAACCAGTACTTTTTGAGGACTTTTTTGATTTCAAGGTTTCAAGTTCTGATTTCTTCGTCAAACACTTTCATTGTTAAAAAATCGTAGATTCATTCTGAGAAGCCGTAATGGTAAGTGAAGAGGTTGGTTGGTGGTAGTGGGCCTTGTGCTTTTTTTTTGAGTTGAGTGTCCCCCCGTTGGAGTTTCCCCAGGTTCGGACCAGCGTCAAAGAACACATCGAGGACATCCTTACGACGGACCAGGCCAGCTCGTGCCCAGGTGTTTTAAGTAGCAAAGAGGAGTTTAGTTGAGTTTAGGGTCACTTTTTTTTGGACACTCCCTAATATATCACCATATGGTTATATATTGGTAATATATATGATATTATGCACTTATCTGATATACACAATGATTAATTGTATCCATCCAAGTTGACTTAAGCTGAATCCTTTGACCGAAAAATCCTCTGGAGTTTTTGGAGGACATTATGGAGCAGATGACGGCCAGGGGTTCACCTTCAACCAGTGCGGTCAGAAACTGCTTGATGCAAATTGGCAACCCTTTGGCCCTCCTGCGCCCTGGTCGGAGTTGGTGTTGCTGGATTTTTTCCTGATTTTTTCTCAGTGGAAAAAGCGAACTAGTAAACAACTAAAGCTTGGAGAATCGTAGCCATAGCCTATGTGATTACAAGCAATGATTTTTGCAAATCTGTGTCCACCTGGCCATCTTCGATTCTGAACCTAGGTATCAAATCAAAGAGCTGGCGGAGGACACCACATGATTCCCATCCTGATATTCAGTGGGATAGCCCAAACCTTACCTAGACTAGGATTATGTGGAATTCATACGGGGTACAATTTTGCCTGCAAAAAACAAAACCTTCTAAGTCAAAAGTTTACGTTTCGGGACAAATCGGGATGAAGCGCATGGAACATCTTGATTTTCCGTGATTTCAGATTTATTTTCCAACATCCATTTTCTCAGTACGAATCTACCAAAAACGTTTTCTTTCATTTGTTGAACTTTAGGTGTGTTCCTTTGCCACAGGTGGGAAGAGTCGCACTGCTTGTCAGGAATACATTTTGAGCATCTCTGCGGCCATGAAACGATGCGAACAGCGTAGTTCCTCATTTTGCAACCTGAGGACAAGTTGAAAGCCCAGGGTGGCCTTTTGATGGAACAAACATCTATTCTAATGGGGGAGGATGGATTTTTTCGACCAATGATTGTTGTTGCTCACTTTTTTTTTAGCAAAAAAAACATCAACATCCTTTATCTTGTATACTTCTGTCAAGGGATACCATTTGTTTTGTTGAAGGGGGTGTTGTCCATCCATCTCCTTTCGGCCGCCGTGAGATTTCGATCCGGACGACGAAGCCCATGATGATGCAGTCCATTTGTCTGACATGCGTGGCTCGGTTCCCGCGCCTTGGTTCCACGAGTCATCTGAGTCATCTGAAGTTTTTCGTTGGTTTTGGTCCCGGAACAAAAGAAACCTACAGACGCCTTTATGGATTTATGGGGGGGGAAACTTTCGTTTTGTTCTTTTTTATTTGGTAGAACATTTTCACAGGATTTTAAAGCTGAAGCTGGTGGTAAGGGGGGTCAGTATTGTGCTTAGCTTGACAAAAAAAAAGAGTTTTGCCCGAGGATCCGATGATTCCCTTTGATTTGGAAGAATCTTCCAAACGGATGTATCTCCATTTGCGGCGAAAAGAGAGTCTTGGGCAGCAGAACCAAAAAAGCGGAGCGAAGGTTATGAAGGAAAAATGGATTCAGGATCTCTTTCATGACAAGCTTCATGGTTGAAATTCTTTTTGGCAGTATTGACATTAGGGAAAATAGTGAAAAAGACATGTTTATGATTGAATATATTACCCTCCCTGAAACTAACATAGCACCTGGTAATGGATGCTTGGAAGACTGGTCTCCTTTTGGGATGGCTTCCTGGCAAGTGGAGGGTCTTTCCAGGCACCATTTTTTGTTGGGGACTCATTTACCACCTCCATATTCTTGTGAAACTTGGATCTGGTTGGAAGACAGGGAAGCACCGGAATCTCCAAAAGATACTTATAACTAGATGCAGAATAGACTGACAGAGTTTTCTTTTAAGGCTTTTAAGGAAGGTAGTCCTGACAAGCAATCTCTTCAGCTATTTCAGGGTTTACAGATGGGTCAAAATTTGCCCGAAAAGCCATTTTTAATGAAGACTTTGCCGACTTGTCATTTTAGGCGTCATAGAGGTCGACAGCCAGTAAGCATTTCATCCCCCACGTGTCGTGCAGCTGCAGGAACCGATGGAAAAAACTCTACAGCGGGCCACTCGGCGTCACGGCACGTGCCTCCGTGGTCCCCACATCTATGGGATTGAAATCGTGAGAAGATTTTTCAAGTTGTGAGAATCATGTGACCTAAAAAGGACTGGCATGCATCAAATTTGCATCCATTCTTTACTAGAATACAACCACCCAACCTGATTCAAAGTACCATTTACAGTCCGTGCCAACACTCCAGTGGAACAAAACAGGAGTCATAAGACAGCAAACCAACCACACATTTTTTGGACTTTCATTCACTGAGGTTTGTGCGAAAGGTGCCTTCGGGGCGTCTCGTTAGGTTTGCTTTCTAAACAACCTACTCCAGCAGATGATGCCTTAGTACGGCAGCTTAAAGTGCCTCAAATTCTTTTGTGTTCCTCCAGATGTTGAGGGGGAACAGTGCTAGTCTTGTGTGGTATGACAGAATATTACCAGACTTGCTTCTGTTTTGTCATTTTTGGAGGACAAGAAGGACAAGAGCATGTTTGACACCAGCAAGATCCCGGACATCTGGGACAACCTCTACTATGATCTCATCACCCACAGGTTCGGGAGCCTGGATACGATATCGATCAGAAGTTCCAGACTGATATGAACAGGAAATCCTTAGTGGAAAGAGGAAAACATCATGAAGATGGTCTTAATATATATATATATATGCACACTGTATATATGTATATGAGCGTACATATATACACAAATATACATATTAATAAAAATACAAATACACATTCAAAGACCTCTTTCTGATCTTTCCGGGGTCATCAGTTCGCCAGCTGCCAAATTCTCCGTTGCCCGCTCAGGAGATATTTGGGATCCGAGTCGGTGAACATCGCTGAAAAGATGGTGTGTCAGCTGGTTGCACCTGGCATAAAACCCATGCTGATCGCGATATTTTATGATGGGTTTTCATCTTGAATGCCTCAATGGTTGACTGGTTAAAGTTGGGTGTTTCAGCCTTATGCAAGAATGATTGGCAATCGACGAGCGCCTAGCCGAGCCTTCACAGCTCAACCATTTGGGCCAAGGTTTTGGGTCTGAAATTACCGACCTTTCTGCAGTGTTTTGCGACTTGCAACCCAATCCGGCTCGAATGCCTAAACCGTTGAACCCCAAATTAAGTGGATCAGTTAATCATTAGTCAACATGATATGTATATACATATTTCTACATTTCATGGATGTTTTTCATATGTACAAACAACAAAAAGGTATACCGTATACCTCAAAAAATCATCACTGGATCATCACTGGATCTTCCCAATCCTCTCAGCCGCACCGAGGCTTGGTGGAACCTTTGGCAGAATGGGTGGCAGACTCCGAGTCCCTCGGATCCCGATGGCAGCGTTTGCCAACGCAACGCAACGCAACGCTTCACGGAGACTTCTCCGAGCGTTTTTTTTGGTGCAAATCAAAATGGTGGTTGTTTGGAAAGTGGAAGGTATATAATTCGGGGTGGATGTGTTGATAGGTGATGTCAAATCGAAATTTTAGTTTGAGTGGTGGTATTCCCATTTTTGTGCCTTTTTTAGTTGGCTTTTGACAAACAGGTATGGAATCACGGAGGAAGAGAAGGTGAAGATTGGCATGGCAGTAAGTTGGCGACTGATTGGCAAATGCCTCCAGGAACTGGAGAGACTTGGAAGATTTAGTGTTTGGAAAACGCTGTCGTTTTCCAGCCATATGGGGGGTTTCCTAAAATGGTGGGTTTACCCAACAACTATTGGTTTTCCTACTAAAAATGACCATTTTGGGGTGTTTTGGGGATACCACCATTTTAGGAAACACCCATATATCGTATATCTATTTCAATTTCTATTTGTTGGATATTCGTTTACAGTGTTACAGTATGATGTACGGTATTGCCATTGTTATTTGGTCTTGTTGTTGATTGTTCCCAATAATCCTGAAATTAGGCATGCAAGGCACGCAACACAGCTTCATGGAACCATTCAACATCTACCTGAAAGCATGGAAGCATGGAACCATTCAACATGACAACAAGCAAAGAACCCATATATTGATTGATGGTTCATAGTCATCAAAGAGCTCAACCACCATAGGCTGAGAACCCAATCATATGAAAGCATTGTACATGACTGTTGTGGTTAATCCATGCAACCTTTTTTTAAAGGGTCATAGCATCTGGTCATCTCCGAAGGCATTGCAATGCGCCAGAGAGTAAACTGGGCTCTGCCACCGACAAGCCTGGCTTTGCACGAAGAATGCTAAGCCGAGTCATTTCACATCCCACCTCAAGGGCGGGTACCGTGGTGGAGGAGTGGCGGGAGTGGCGGTGGATGGGTTGCTTCCCGGGTTGGGAGGGATGGTTTTTCCCCATGCTGGCCGTGAGTCAGGAGCCAGTGCGTAGCATCTCTCCCACCACACCCAAGCGAGTGGAGTGGCTTGGCAATATGAGAGGGTCGAAAAACTGTTGGAACTTATAAATTGGGAGAATATACGCCATCATGTTTCAAATGATGGCTAGTATAAAGACACCATGAGGAGATGGTACATCCATGATTTGGGCAATTTGAACTTTTTGCCGCTGCCCCAACTGGTGAAGGTATCGTCGAGATAGTTGTGCTTTGGGAGATGCTGGAAAGGAGTGGCCGGGGACCTCAGCCTGGAAGTTAGCTATATGGTGTTATGTCAGCTATATAATACCTCAGTGGCCTTAGGATTGTTGGGTGATTCTCAGGTTTTTTTTTTGGTGATTTTGATTGCCGGGCTCAAGAGTGTTGAAGATACTTGGGACATGATTTTCACAAGTTCGTGCGGCGAAGATGGTTTTTTGGGAAGGTTTTTAAATACAGCCTTTGAGGCAGTCCAGATTGGTGAATTATAATACTTGAGGGAGATGAAATGTGGTACATTACTTAGCTTATACAAGTAAGACTGATTTCTCCTTTTTGGTTTCAATGAAAAAGCCACTTCATGTTACCCGATGTCCAACCACACGTTCCGTTGAAAGAGATATGTTTTTAAGGCGCGAGATGGCTGCCTCTTCCATTGCCAGCTCAAAACCCAACTCCCCGGCACCGGTGGACATCGTTGGGGAGCTTAGATGGCACCTTTAAGATCCCAGACGAAGGTAGTGATTGGACGATTTAATGCGTTGAAGCAGCAGGAGTGGTGAGCCGAATTTGTCCAATAAGTAGTAGCTTGATGATGATGATGAGGAGGAGGAGAAGGAGGAGGAGGAGGACCACGACGACGAAAACTATTTTTTAATGGCATGATGAATCTCTGAACATGAAGTAAGTGTCATGCCACTTTGGCCTATTCCAGGACCCGAATCATGGATTTAAGCATCCTAAAGGTGAGAGGATATTTTTTTTCATCTCTTCTTGAAGACCTTTCCAGGTTGTTGCCAAATTTATATATTTGTACACTGTATTTACATGCATACTTTGCTTGGACGTTTTTTAAGTGAGTGAGTAGCAGGAAAGGAGTTGACAACCATGTGACCGCCAAAAAAAATCCAACCGCTTCAGGCACAGATTCCGGTAGACGAGGAGATCACTGTGATGTCAGTTGCGTCGGAGCTGCTTGGCCCTGTGAAATCGCAGTGCGGTGAAGGGGGAAAATCCATGGTGAAGACAATGGCTTTTGCTGATGATCATAATTCATGAAATGTGGTGACACTGTCATAGATTTCAAACATTTTGAGTTGGCATTATTGATGGGCAACATATGCGTTCACGATCTTATGACTGCTTGAGTTCCCTTGTATTCGCTACGCAGGGCCTAAAAAGATTTACTACTTTGCATCAGAAAGATACAACAATTGTGGATATGTGAGAAAAAAGCCCAAAGGTAGGATGGAAGTTCCTAACTCACTAAAGAAGTCAAATCATCCCTTGGATGTTTTTTCAAGGCCGGTTCCGTGTATCCTGGTCCATGCTAAGGAAATCCGAGGTGGAGTTCAGTTCGTGACCTGGCCTTTTTTGTGCTTCATACTTCATACCGTTAAACACATCCCTAGGTATTTCAATGGGATGTTTAACGGTAAAAATGGTGTCGCTTCTCTCACCTGCCAAAAAATATGATATATGAATCTTATATGAATGATTCATTGTTTTTTAAAAGCTAGACGTTGTTTTTTTTTGTGTTTTGTTGGTATGTTTTCTTTAATCAAAATATCGGGTTATTAAAAAAATGAACACACCCAAACCACCAAACCCAAAAATTCACAGCTAGTCCCAATGTTGATTTTCTGTTATTTTGGGTTGGGTTGTTATATAACTCAACCGGAACCAACGACCTCATCACCCTCCCACCTCCCACCCGGGACCGGGAAGCGCTTGGCGCTTGGGCGCTTCAGCACCAGGAAGTCCTTGAAGCGCCTGACCCCGGAGATGCGGCAGAACATCACCCGATCCCTGCGTGACGACTCGGATTGGCATCCCCAAGTGCAGCAGGAGGTGCCGGTGTGGCACTGCGTTGTGCACAGCTCGCTGTTGGAAGTTGGAAGTTTTTTCGGCTGTTGGATACCCCAAAAAATACAAAGAAAAAACCGCAATACCAACAAAAAATACACAACGTTGCATAGCTAGTGATGGTGTTTTTTTTGTTTAAATGGATTGTTGATAATTAGTCAGAGTTTGTTTTTTTTGTATTCCACGTAGCTTCTGTTTTTTTTTGAAAAACACCCAGGTACATAAGATGGCTGGACTGGATCAGGACATGGTGTGACTTGGACTTTGAAAAGGTACCAACGGTTGGAGGTGTATAAAGGATCGATGTTTTACTGTGTTTAGTGCTACTCGTAGTGTGCAGACATTCGGCAGACCTTAACACTTGTAGGTTGGAATCTTATGAAAACTCACAGTTGCAAGGTGTATTAGATGGTTGATGATGGTCTATGAGAGACGATGATAGATGATAGATGAGTGATGATGATGGATGATGGATGATGGATATGAATATGTGAATATATGAATATAATAAATATATGAATATAGATATGGACATGGATGATGATGATGATGATGATGATGATGATGATGATGATGATGATGATGATGCCATGGCGGAAGATCCCCGAACCTCAGAGATTTGTAGGCAATAAGTCTCGAAGACATGTGCATGATGTACAGTGATTAGATTTTTGTGTATGTATACAAATTATAATGTATATGGGCATGATTTTATTGCAATAGGTAGACAATATACTCCCTGGAAGTTTAACATAGCCGCTAGCCGGTGAAAATTTGCCATCCCAAAAGGAAACCAGTATTCCAACCATCATTTTTCAGCGGGCTATGTCAAAAATGCACAAATTCAGAATTTGCATGTCTTTTTCGCATTTTTGTTTTTAAACATTTTTTCTTTTTTGTTTGTATTCTCTTTAGACTGCCATTTTTGCTTGCTTTTTTTTTTTAATTGTTATTTTTTTCACGTGTATTTTGTGGTTGCATTTTTTCGCATTTTTTTTTGGCACTTTTTCAAGTTGTGGATTTCCTAGATAGAAGAAGTACTTATATAGTTTAGCTTACGGTTTGTTGTTGTTGTTGTTGTTGTTGTTGTTGTTGCAGTTTCTTTTGGCTCAATATATTGCAACACGTTACCTTTGATTTTGAGATTCAGGCTTTTTGATTTGAGGTGCCTTCCCTCAGTCCCATGCCAGCAGTGCTTTCTGCAGTGACTGGTGAATCAATTGCTGTGTTTGAAGAGGAGGAAATTGCAGAAGGTTCAGTGAAGTCACTAAAACAGCTCTTGGCGCAGGAGATTGGCATCCCACGGTTCCGACTACGGCTCCTTCACGACAACTGCCCGCTGGATGATGATCAAACCTTGACCCTACAAGTTGTACAGCTTGTGAAGCTGGAGTTTCTGCCTCCTGACACAGAGCAAGATCGGGGCATCATGGTGGCATGTGAGGAAAATGATGACAAGCTTCTTGAGCAGCACTTGAACCAGCCCCGAAATCCCAATTTTGAAGATGCAAATCAAATCACGCCCCTGTATGCGGCAGCTCGCAATGGAAGCCTCAAGTGCGTGTCTTTACTGATGGAAGCAGGTGCCAACAAAGACCATGGCACAACAGATGATGGAGCAACACCTCTTTTCATAGCAGCTCATCAGGGGCACCTTGAAGTAGTCCGATTTCTGGTGGAGTCAGGTGCCAGCAAAGACCAAGACAGGACAAATGGTGGAGCAACACCTCTACACATAGCTGCTCATCAGGGGCACCTTGAAGTAGTCCGCTTTCTGGTGGAGTCAGGTGCCAGCAAAGACCAAGGCGATACAGATATTGGAGCAACACCTCTTTTCATAGCAGCTGGGAATGGGCACCTTGAAGTTGTCCGTTTCCTGGTTGAGTCCGGTGCCAACAAAGACCAAAGCCGAACAGACAATGGCATAACGCCTCTTTTCATTGCTGCTCTTGAGGGGCACCTTGAAATTGTTCGATTTCTGGTTGAGTCGGGTGCCAACAAAGACCAATGCCAGACAGACCATGGAGCAACGCCTCTTTTCATAGCAGCTAACCAGGGGCACCTTGAGGTTGTTCGATTTCTTGTTGAGTCCGGTGCCAACAAAGACCAAGGCCGGACCAATGGTGNAAGGCCGGACAGACACTGGAGCAACGCCTCTTTTCATAGCAGCTGAGATGGGGCACCTTGAAGTTGTCCGATTTCTGGTTGAGTCTGGTGCCACAAAAGACCAAGGCACCACAGATGCTGGAATGACGCCTCTTTTGATTGCAGCTGAGAATGGGCACCTTGAAGTTGTCCGATTTCTGGATCAGTCCGGTGCCAACAAAAGACAAAGGCACCACAGATGATGGAATGACGCTTTTTTCTTTGCAGCTCAAAAATGGCAACTGTCAACTTGAATTTGTTTGATTCCCAGGTAGTGTGCAGACATTCGGCAGACCTTAACACTTGTAGGTTGGAATCTTATGAACACTCACAGTTGCAAGGTGTATCATTGTTGTTTCCTTTGCGTTTTTTTTAGCATAAACCAGCCATAGAAAAATAAACATCCAACAACCACAACATCTACACTAAATCGTCATACGATTTAGGAAACTTTTAGACATGTTTTTTTTGGGGTGCTGAAAAATTGCAGCTGCGTTTTGGGTTGGAAGATCTTCCACCAACCCACCAACCAATCCTGGGAGCCACCGCCACCTGAGGCGCTCCCGGATTTTTGTGACCTCGGCTTCTACAATGCATTCCTTGATGAACGTCCTTCGTTATGGCGTGAAACCGTGGGGGTTGGTCGGAATACCCTCCAGTAAACTAACATGGCAATGGAAAATCACCATTTTCAACAGGGAATACATCTTCAACAGGTCCATTTTCCATTGCCATGTTAGCTTACCAGAGGGTACCTGATGATGATGTTGCCTTGCTTGTCATTTGATGGCCCAGTTTTTGGTTTTTGAAGCTCCAAATTTCCGAAAAAAAAATCATCCATTCTTTGACATAAGACTTTGACAAACCACCCCCTTTTTTTTTTGGCTCCCTTTTTTTGGACTTGGGACATCATCTCATCCCTTTTGACCATCCACCACCACGACTTGATGATTGATTCCAGGTGAAGGGCGGCTCGCAGCAGATGGAGATCGTGCCATTGATTTGAATTACTTGTCGCACTTAGCACCTTGGACTCCGCGAATCACCTGGGGCGAATCATGCAAAATCGCATCCTGTTATACCACACATCATGGAACAAAATGTAGGATGGCCTGCTGAAAATTATTACATCCAGAAAGCAGAACAACCTATTTTTGGTGGGTGATTTTCGTTGAGAATTGGTGATTTTTGTTGCTGAAGCTTTATCACCCCCTCCTGCTGCCGAGGTGATCCGATGCTATCAGCCCTTCGGCTTCAAAAGGAGATGCAGCGAAAAAGAGCGATGAAAAAACCCTTGGTTGATTAGGGTATTTTGGGGGATCATCCAGTTATATGGGGATTATTTCGTAAACCGGTATAAGGATCCCGGAAGGAAACAACCAGGATTCAATGGAATTCAACGGTACCAAAAGTCAAACTGACCTGAGGCGGAACAAACCCAATGGTGCCGCGGTCACTTGGATAGTAGGTTGGAGTTTTGGTGTCATGTTTGACGTTGTTGTCTACTTGAGCAGTACCCCAAACCCTTAGTGATTTGCTGTTTTTTGGCAAATTCTACTATTCATGTGATATGAGGATTATGAAACATAAGCCATGAGTGGAGGATCCTTATGAATCAACCAGTCTCACTTGAATAGGAAAGGTTCTTTTTGTGTTTTTTTTTCTGTCATTCCAAGGACAGCAAGGAGGACTATCGTAGCTTGTCTTGAAGGTGAAAGATGATTGTTCATGTCGGTGGTTCTTCGGACAGGTTATTCAGCACTGATGGATTTAAAACCATGCCTACATTTTTGTTGTATCAAAATTCGTGAGGGTGTTATGAGAATCCGCAAAAGGAGCAGAGATCAACATCCTGGTCATTCAGTTTTTACAAGAGGTTATACTACCCAATAATAAAAGGAGTCTTTAACAAGCCATGACGATGCCACAAATTCCATCACCCTTGGTAGCCTTTCATGCTTCATGTGGGTTGAAGGTTGACGCTGCTTCGTTTCACCAAGGCGTTGAGATCCATTTTTCTCCTGGTGTGCAAATTCGTGGAGACACCGACACGGAGAGCCGGTATGTGGAGGAAAACTGTTGCTTGGATACAACTGCTTCTTTTTTCCCATATGTTTTTGTTAAGTTTTTTTTCGAAGCTTCCCAAAATCTTAGCTGAGAGCAAAATAGAGACAAATTAATACATTAAACAAAGATTTGTTTCTTGATTCATGTGCTTCAAAAAAGCCATGAACTGTATTTTGCATGCATCATTTAGGTTGGGCGTTGCCTAAAACCCTGCAACACTGGTTAAATAATCCATTCCCTTGTATGGCACCCGTTTTAACCTTCATTTTCCACTGTGAGCGACATGTAGCAAGCATTCTTGGATTTATCTTTGATGCGTTGGATTTCACTTGCATTAAGAGCCAAAAGCCAAACCCACTGTGAGCGAGTGTTTAGGCAGTTCTCAAAATTCAGGGATAAATGCTCCCCTGAAAGCAAACATAACAAACATATTCATATCCCTTGAACAAATGAATGGTTGGAAGATGACATTCCTTTTGGAAAAGTCCGTTTTCACAGGACATTCGTTCATCTTCCGGGGATTTTCGGCATCCACGTTTGCAGCAAAATCAGCATCCGCATTCCCACTGAGGCTCAGTTTGTCCCCTGGAACTCTTGGGCGAACGAAAACTCGCGGAAGTGGTGTCTTACCCAACCAACCAAGACGGGGTGATGGTGGATGGGTGGGTTTCCAATGGCTGATGAAATTAGAGAGAGCTTGGGTTTTCCCTCCCAAGGGCCAATGTTTTTCTTTTCAAACAAAAATGGGTTGGAGACATAGAACCGAAGTATTTGGAAGATGAAAAACAGGATTGGGGGCCCGGTAGCTTTGAAGGGACATGTCGTTGGCTACTTGCAAAAACGAGATCAAGATGATTTTGGGGCAGTCCCAAAAACGAGATAGGCCCTCCAGAGCTGGAAAACGAGATCTTCTCGTGGGAAATGTTGTAGTATGACTTGATGCTTGGGGTCAAAATTCAAAGCATAAATGCATCAATGATGTTTCATGTCCAACTCTTGCAACATGGGGTGATTGGCTTGTCTTGGAGCTGGAGAAAACTGATTGAAATGAGAGAGGTTGTAACTTCAGGCCATCTTGGCATATGTAGAAATGTATAAATGGAGTATAAATGTATACAAATGTACATACATGTATAATCATGTATATATATAATATATATATACATAAGTGCAAATACAGATGTCAAAATAAAACACATTCATGATGAATCTAACCACGCATATTAAATATGTATATATAATTCCATAACGAGGGGGTTTGATGTGCCATGACAAGTACCCATGCAAGACGAGTGGTTGACACAGATCAGCGGTAAGTGCGGCAGTCATCTTTGCAAATATCGGAGAAAATTCCACAGAATGATGGCGATTCAGGATTTAGTGGAACATTGGAAATCAATTGATGACTCCCATAGAGTTAGGAATTAGTATACCCTCTTTCAAGGCACAAAAAAATCTCTGTTGATCATAATCCCTCCCTACTGCTTCACCTGAAGCCATTGGTTTCGGTGCTGAGGAAAAGTACCTCACCAGCCTGATTTCGTCGTTTGCGGATGGTGGTGAGGCGCATCAAGAGAACGCCACCGACGAGTCGCATTGAAAGAGAGGCAGGAAACTCACAGCCATAGCCTCAACTCAGATGCCTATAGCAGTATATGTTTGAGAGAGAATCATCCCCAGGTTTCTGGTCCAGCAATATTGAGGAATGGCGCTGTAGTCGCCACCATAGATGCAAAGATCATCAAAGATCCAGATCAAAATAAATCTGGAAATCTCATGCGAAAATGTAGGGGACAGACAGGTGAAACCCATGGTGGAAAGTCGGACAGATGCAAAATAAATGCCATCAAAGTCTGGAGGAACCAAAGTTTTCCATTGCAACCTTTGTTTCAGCTGCCCTTGAATGATGACTTGGTGGGCTGGGTTTTGTTTTATGAAAGTAGATGATGTTCTGAAGATTCCGAATTCTCAGGCAGCAATCTTTTGGTTCAAGATATTTCAACAAGTTACATGACAGTCAGGCATTTTATTTGAGGTGCCCTCACTCCGTCCCATGCTAGAAGTGCTTTCTGCAGTGACTGGTGACGCAATTGCCGTGTTTGAAGATGAGGAAATTGCAGATGCCTCAGTAAAGGCATTAAAACAGCACTTGGCACGGAAGATTGGCCTCCCGCGATTCCGACTACGCCTCCTTCACGACAACTCCCGCCCGCTGGATGACGATCAAACTTTGACCCTACAGGTTGTACAGCTTGTGATCCTGGAGTTTCTGCCTCCTGACACAGAGCAAGATCGGGGCATCATGGTGGCATGTGAGGAAAATGATGACAAGCTTCTTGAGCAGCACTTGAACCAGCCCCGAAATCCCAATTTTGAAGATGCAAATCAAATCACGCCCCTGTATGCGGCAGCTCGCAATGGAAGCCTCAAGTGCGTGTCTTTACTGATGGAAGCAGGTGCCAACAAAGACCATGGCACCACAGGTACTGGATCAACGCCTCTTCTCGTAGCAGCTCGCCAAGGCAACCTTGAAGTTGTCCAATTTCTGGTGGAGTCCGGTGCCAACAAAGACCAAGGCACAACAAATCAGGGAGCAACGCCTCTTTTCATAGCAGCTTGTGAGGGGCACCTTGAAATTGTCCGATTTCTGGTTGAGTCTGGTGCCAACAAAGAGCAAGGCACAACAGATGATGGATCAACGNACAAATGATGGAGCAACCCCTCTTTTCATTGCTTCTCAGCAAGGGCACTTTGAAGTTGTCCGATTTTTGGTTGAGACCGGTGCCAACAAAGACAGCGGCCGGACAGATACAGGAGCAACGCCTCTTTTCATAGCAGCTCAGAATGGGCACCTTGAAGTTGTCCGATTTCTGGTGGAGTCCGGTGCCAACAAAGACCAA
Source organism: Breviolum minutum Mf 1.05b.01 (assembly GCA_000507305.1). Classification (NCBI taxonomy): domain Eukaryota; class Dinophyceae; order Suessiales; family Symbiodiniaceae; genus Breviolum; species Breviolum minutum. The sequence goes on along the minus strand of DF242323.1, from coordinate 57,294 downwards.
GGCATGACAAATGATGGAGCAACCCCTCTTTTCATTGCTTCTCAGCAAGGGCACCTTGAAGTTGTCCGATTTCTGGTGGAGTCCGGTGCCAACAAAGACCAAGGCATGACAACTGATGGAGCAAGGCCTCTTTTCATAGCAGCTATGAAGGGGCACCTTGAGGTTGTCCGATTTCTGGTGGAGTCCGGTGCCAACAAAGACCAAGGCACAACAGATGATGGAGCAACGCCTTTTTCCATAGCAGCTGAGAATGGGCACATTGAAGTTGTCCAATTTCTGGTTGAGTCCGGTGCCAACAAAAGAGCAAGGCATGACAGATGATGGAGCAACCCCTCTTATCATAGCTGCTCAGCATGGGCACCGTGAAGTTGTCCGATTTCTAGGTGGGGCCTGATCACAACAGGCAGGTTACAGGCTGGCATGAAAAGAGTGGTGGAGAGCATTTGATGCACATTGAGTTTATTTGCTTACTTTCATTTTGTAGTATTTTGGGCATTATTGTAGTTTTCGACCTTCGACTGAAATGAAATGGACTGGACTGGATGAAGTTAAATGGGCGAACGAATGAAATGAAGAAATGTGAACTAACAAACCTAAACTGAAATGACGTGAATGTTTATGAATACACATTTCTTAATGGTATTTCCTTCTCTAAAGTACTGGAATTTCGGGGATTTTTTGTTACTTCCCATTGAGGGGTAGGTTTTGTAGCCGGATGTCAAGCCCACTGTCTTGGATGACTTGGCTCAGCAATCGGCGCAATTCGTTGCCAACGGCTCCAACGCCCGAACGTTGCTGGGCACAATGAAGGGGTCGTCAAGATGACATTTGAGAAGTCATGTAAGCCCAGAACCAAAGGAAACTGGTTACTCTTTTGTGAGGGATTATTAAATTATTTCTATAATGTTTTTTCGTCTATACATGAATCCTTTTTGTGGGAATCCCTATGATAATCACCTGGTATTGTATAGTCAGTTTACCTTTTGAGAAATTGCTGTATTTTTCTTGCAGGTCATTTATGGTGGAGTTCTAGTATCACCTTGACACAAGCACTAGGATTCGACGTTGCCATTGGTGGATACAAGTTTGCACAAGCAATTTGGACGTGAATCATGCTTTGCTCTTGGTTCCTGCTTTAATTCCGCCCGAGGTTCTTTATCAGAGAATTTTGCACTTGTATGTTTGAGTCAGAATTGATTCCTGCTGAGACGTCAATGGCGTTGCTGAAGCACCAGGAACCCCCCCCAGAAAGCTGGACTTTGGGGACATTTATCAGTTGTGGAAAGCATGCGGAACAGTCCAAGATTCTTCGCTAAGGTCTCTTCCCGTTTATTCATATCTTTGTCACCATGTCTGCTACTTGCCAAGGCGGGGCACCATGAGAAAGTCTCTGAAAAAAACGTTTGGCGGAATTTTGGTTCCATTTTGACAAGCATTTTCGAATCCATGAAGTTATAGTTACACCCTGGAACATGAAGATTTTGAACCGCAGAGATGGAGGTTTGGTTCAGATGAGTTTCTGGTGTGAATTGGGTGATTTTTTAGGTTCCAGCGGTTAATTTTCCGAAGGGTTGGAGGGTGTTTTGAAGTTGATGACTCTGCTTCCTGGTTTCACAAAAGGACAATCTCTCAGCACCGCTGTCCTGCTCCTTCAGTAGGGGCACTCAGCATTCTTCTTAGCTGCGCATAGGTCCAGGGTTTTTTAGGGTTATTACATCCCTTCATATGGGAAATGGTTGGGTAACCCTATAACCCTGTCTATATGCAGCTACGTCTCAGAGTTTGTGTCAAATCCATCTGGCGAAGTACTCGTTGCACTCACTAAGGTCCACACACTGCAAGGCACGCGAGGCAGTGGAGGAAGAAGAATGGGAAGAACCCGAAGAAGAAGAAGAAGCCAGTTCCTTAGTGCACTGTTATTTGTTGAAGAGCACGAAAATCAATAGAAGATGTTGATGAAAAAGTGCACTGAAAAAATTTGGTTTGAGCCACAGGACCAGGAGTTTATGTACTTGTTTCAACGATGCTGGAAATAGTTTTGTATCGGACCTTTTGGCTCGTACGACTCCGACTGTTCTTTCTAAGTGGATTTCTGCTCATGAATCGTTTCACACGCATGATGTGTAAGGAAGAGGAAGAAAAGGAAGAAGAGTGAAGGCTGATTGGCAGGGTCAATGCTTGAAGTGAATGGATGATATGCATTGGTGGCTGCAACAACTGGAGATTTGACAAATCCGAGACAGATCTAATGTCCTCCACTATAGATCTTGGAGTTTCTCTTCATTTTCTTGTGGCTTTGGTTTTCAAGTGTTCCAGGCTAAATGAGCAACAACATGGACGGCAAGGTAGAATTGTCACATGATAAGGCAGGGGGGCTGTGCGTTTGATTTTGGCTTCCCGAGTGTCGAACTACCGAGAGGCGGTACCAAGCCATTCAAGTGCTAGTCACTAGTCAGCCATACCAATAAAAGCCGTGCAAATACACAAGGACAATTTTACTTTACGTTTTGAAACGCTATTGAAACCCTATCACCATTTTTTTTCAAAAAAAAACACTGAACTTAAAGGATAGAAAATGATGCAAAATACAAGATATACAAACGAAGACATCCCGATGAAATACAAAAAGGTGGAGTTGTCCAGCTGCCCCTTGATAGCCGACTGACTGACTTAGGGTGAGAGCCATCGAATCCGTAGCTGGCTCCGCCTTCGCTGGGAATCCTCAGGAGGATTCATGGAAAATCAAGGGGTGTTTGTTTACCCTGCAGTGAACTAACTTGGCTGGCTGGAAATCCACCTTTTTCCAATAGGAAAGACATCTTCAAATGGTGGGATTTTTCCATTTCTGTGTTAGTTTACCGGAGGGTAACCTTCGATTTTTGACGGCAGCAAACAGAAACTCAAATGGTTTTGTTTGGGTTTTGTGGATTTCTGTTGGACTGTCGAAAGGTGCCAAACAAAAAAATGAGGTCTGAAAGTTATTTCTGCCATCAAGTCATGGCCAACTTCAAACTTGACGTTTTGTTGAACGATTTATTTTGTTGATTCGCAACATCGGTACCTAACAAAGCTTCAGAATTTATATAGTTTGTTTTTGGTTGCCAACCTAGGTGATGGGCTTCTTGGTGCGGAGCCACAAGATTTTACGCTGCCAATGGCTTCGTCACGGAAATCACGTTTCTCCCATCCACAAGTCGTTCGTCACAAGATTGGACGAATTCAAGAAAATAGGAGTGTTTCTTAGCTTGGAATCAATCTCATGCATCATGATCATGAAGGGATGATAAACGAATGTTTTTGGGAGATTGGTTCACCAATATCATTTATCTTGGGATGATTGAGATGGAAGACATATGATATCACCCCTCAAAAAAAGATGCCCTCCGGTAGGTAAACTAAGATAGCAATGGAAAATCCACCATTTGAAGATGTCTTTCCTATGGGAAAAGGTGGATTTCCAGCCAGCCAAGTTAGTTTACTGGAGGGTAAATCTCTGGATGTTTAAGAAACATCGGGTAGGTCGTGGTTGGTGATTGTAGGTCAGCTCGTTCGAGAGTTGAGTCTCCTGTCTTCAGAAGCTCGCCGAAAGGCGTGGGGATACAACTGCTGGAGCAAGCAGCAGACAAAATATTTGTATAATGTACACAACATGAACAAAGCTGCATATACATATGGGTGTTTCCGAAAATAATGATACCCCCAAATCATCAATTTTAATAGGGTTTTCCATTATAAACCAGCCATTTTGGGGTACCTCTATTTTTGGAAAGCCCCATATATATATGTATATATATATATATACTAGTACATATCAGATTGTGAGATACTTTTTCTTTTGAATGGCCAATCTGGTGAAAGTATGTGAAGTGCCATGACAGATGTTTCGCCGATTTGCGGGCTGCTGTCAGGTGCTACAGCAGTGCTTCAGTCAAGCACAGCGTGTCACATTGGAGCAATGGCCAGTGTCTTAGTTGCCCGCGTCAAAATGAAAAATTTCAGTAGGACTCCAAGGGACCAAGTGAAAATGATCATCTTCAGCCGGAGTTTTTAAAAAAAATCTCATCAAGAGTTTTTTTTTTAGAATGGTTTCATTGGATTCTTTGTGTGAATTCCAGACATACTTCCATCTCCCAAGCTTCGTAAATTACCCAGGATGCTCCGTCAGCGTCGTCACGTAGTTGCTCCGCCAAAAAGAGCGGTGCAGGTGCATCGTGTGGAAGCTCAGAGTGGGTATGGCTTGATGGGCTGAAAAATCATCTCAGCCGCCCATTTTGGATTGAGGCAAAAAGCGATGCCAGAAGTTCAAGGTGGGTTTCGGAAAAAAATGAAGGAAGGACACAGGTCAGAATAATGAGGGGGAACATCTTAAAAGGAACTGGGCCAACTAGGCTCTAAAGTCTAAAGCTAAGATTGTTGAGGGCCAAATCAGAAGCAGAGAGGAACCTCTTCTCAATTCAATTCTCCTTTCCGAATTCTACGGATTGTTGCTCTTGCAAGTTCTGAAATCGTTCAGTCCGTTCAGTCCAGCTTTTATTGGGCTACCAAATGGAAATGCTTCAGGCTGCTACCACAAGTCTGCTTCGTTTTTTTTGTTTATCACTTGAAATCTCTCCCATCTTAAATCACAATCCATGCAAGAAATCTATGGAGAAATCTTCTGACTTCACCTTTTTCAACCGTGACAAAGGCTCATCCTCTTCAGCCGAAACTCGCGTCATCAAAGATATAACCGTGGCGGTGAGGTGCACCGTTCCTTGAGATCTTCTATCCCAGGATCCAAGATCAAAGGAGTGATCAACTCAGTGATATCAAGTTTCACCATGAGGTGTTTGATGTTGGGGGGTTTTCCAAGGTGATTTCGGCCACGGCGCAACGGGCCTTTTATGCTGTTGTGGGGGAAACTCAAGTGGGAGGGGCGAAACGGATGTGATTTTTTTTTATTCGAAATGGTGGAGCTTCAACTAGAAACTATATATATATAATTATATATATATAATTATATATATATATAAATTATATATATATACATATTCAACAAAAATACAGTCATCCGAAAAAGTCTTGACAGTTTCTCTTTCGCCGTTTTTTGATGATATTTGCTGATGAATCTGAAAAATTGATCACAAACAATGCGTTTGGCGCCTTGTCCCGGCATGACTGGCATGACCCGAGGCGTGTCTTGGGATGTTACGCTTCACTTCACGCAAGACCCGTGATCTATGGACTGCCGTGGGCTACCGCGAGGACGGGATGGCTGAGACAATAGGAATATCGCTGTTGTGGAATCTAAAAGTAACCACAAATAGCAGCATTTTTTTTGGCCAATGTACAAACTCAAACGCCCCCAAACTTATTTTCAATGTTTTCAATGAGAGCTAGAAACAAAAGGATTTTCATGGATTTTCATGTATCATTGGTTCAGCATTTAATATGCAACTCGGCAACTCAAGAAACAATCTTCCTGGACATCAATGGATCCTGAACGTGCTCAGTGACAGCTTCCGAGATTTGAATGGAAACTGTTCTTTCCAGCATGCTGTGAAGAAATTTAGACCGAAATATAAGTTTGGACATCCAAGATTGTCAAGGGTGGACACAAAAATCCGCATGACCTCCCTTCTTTGCATCCTTTGATTTGATTTGAGAATTTCTGACAGGTAAAAGTTTCAAGGGTGAGAAAACCTGTAGACTAAAAACGGCAGCTTTTTTTTTTCTTTTACTCGCTACTCATTGGTTTTTGCACACCGAGCGCAATGCAGGGATGTCTACTGTAGGTCATTTTGCACTACCCGGATATACAGTGCAATTCTTTGGCCATGTCCTGACTGTCAATTGTCCTTTTGCAGCCATGTCCTGCGAAGTCAATGTCAACACCTTGCAAGGCGGTGTCATCACCCTGGACGTTGTGACGACAGCCACTGTTCGGGAGTTGAAGTCTATGCTCCTTGAGAAGCATCCTTGTCAAGATCCAATTGAGCGCAAAGTCCTCAAAGTGGAGTTGCTGCGCGACAGCTCAATCATAGATGATGCTGAGACGCTTGACGCAGCAGGGCTCTTGGGTGCTGAATCACTAGTGACGGTCGCATACACAAGGAACGAAGTGGAAGCTGCAACAAAACATAAAATCCATACGCTTGGATGTGTCGGGGTCAAGATCCCCTGCAATCTGAGAGAAATCTCTGACTATGCCTTCCGAAGCTGCCATCAACTAGTTGTGGTTACAATTCCCGGCTCCTTGACGCACATTGGGGAACATGCCTTTGAAAAGTGCACATCTTTAGAGAGAGTCACCATGGGGGAGTCTGTGACCCACATTGAAGACTATGCCTTTTCAGGCTGCACGTCTCTAGCAAGCATGACTTTGGGTGAGTCTGTGAGGCATATTGGGGAAGGTGCTTTTGCAGTCTGCACCTCTCTAGCAAGCATCACCTTGGGTGAGTCTGTGACTCGCATTGGGAGCACTGCCTTTTGTGGATGCACCTCTTTGGCGAGCATTGCTTTGGATGAGTCCGTGACTCGCATTGGGGAGAGTGCCTTTCAAGGGTGCACATCTTTAGAGAGAATCGCCATGGGTCAGTCTGTGACTCACATTTGGGAGAGTGCCTTTCAAGGGTGCACGTCTTTGGGGAGCATCGCCATGGGTGNCGGTGCCTTTGCAGTCTGCACCTCTCTAGCAAGCATTACCCTGGGTGAGTCCGTGACGCACATTGGGAACGGTGCTTTTACAGGGTGCACATCTTTAGAGAGTATCACCATGGGGGAGACTGTGGAGCACATTGGAGACTGTGCCTTTTCTGACTGCACCTCTCTAGCAAGGATCACCTTGAGTGAGTCTGTGACGCACATTGGGAACTCTGCCTTCAAAGGGTGCACCTCTCTGGCAAGCATCACGGTGCCAGAGTCATTGCAACTGGTCTTCGAGAGAGAACTAGGACCATTGATTCAGGTCCTTGAGAATCATCACCCTTCATACAGGGCAGCAAACAACTACGGGGACTGAGCACCATGTTGGCAAGTCACTCCTCATGCGTGCCGTTACTAGCACCAATGCTTTTGTAATGACCGTACTGGGACTTGTGGCTTTGAAATGATAGAATTGCATCTTGTATCAACCAACACTCTTCAGATAATAGAGTCCCGAACAAGATCCGTAAAGGAATCCGTAAAATCATAGATCTGGAGCTACTTGGTCATACTTGGAAAAAAAACATGTTGCTCCAATAGCCTTGCAAGTTTGCAGTGGTACGGCCTGAAAGTAGTAAGTGGCTAGTTAACGGGCGGCTAGTTGGTAAGTCGGGGAGTGGTTTGCGGCCAGGATTTGACTCGCTTGGTTCACCGTGTTGAATCTTGGAGAGCGGGTCCATTGGAGGCCTGGCGTCTGGCGTATCAACTTGGCTGATAGCTTAACTTAAGTGACTTAAGCTATGCATATTCGGGGTTGCCAAAGCCATGTACCAGTGGGTAAATGATCTATATAAACTATATCTAATTATTCTTATGAAGGGAACCCTATGAACCTTCTATATCCACTGTGAACCAGTGTTTAGGCAGGGCCCAATATGTGCATATACCTAAATATTACTATATCCTATAGATTTCAACTACGTACCAAGTACACAAGTTTTTTGTGGTTCAGGTTTAAAATTCTAGCCATTGTTTCCAGCAAGAAGAGGGTGACCTTCAGGGCATTAGAATCATTAGGCATTGCACAGCGAATCACTTTCTGTCAGGAACGTCTGCTTTGTGCAGTTACTGAGGCTGATTTGTTGGGGGATTTGTTGGGGATAAACAGCGCTTTCATGAGATGGTTGATTCATAGAGAGAAAATTGAGCTGGTGTGTGTTTTCCTTAAATGTTGACATGTTACAACAAACATGTGACGAATTTCGTCCCCAAACCTTGGCTTCGTACACATGATTCACACAAGAAGTTGGGTGTCAGCTCTGCCAAGTGATTCCTGTGATAAGCACGCAATGGTGACCTCAATGTGTATCTTTCCCGTACCCCAAAAAAACTGGAAAGACTACACTAAGTACAGTGACAGATCCATGTTGCAACAACAAAAAACACCCACGTGTCATTTTTGAGATACCTTCCTGTTTTTTTTAAAAAATGTTCCCCCCCCCCCAAAAAAAAACCGAAACATCCCTTCAACCAACTGACGTAGCAACGGACCGTTGAACGGAGCCACCTTCACCTTTCCGAAGGCGTTACCTTCCATGAAGGCATTGGACCTTCACCTGGAAGTGAGGCGAAAATTTGGGTGGAAGGATTTTGGGCGATTTGAATTGCCCCTCATTTTTTGGGCCATGGGAAGATTGCAAAAAAAACCTCTTTTTTTTTGAGAATGAATTGAGATGCCATGAAAATGAGAATTTTTTAGATTTTAGATCAAGATGACGAATTGTTTATGTTTTTGATTTGGTAGTTGATTGAAATGAAATATTCTTGAGTTTGAGGTTTTCATGAAATGTTTAAGTGCTCATTAACGGTTCATTGTTGATTTGGCTTGCATCACTTTCGTCAAACGAGGTTTCGGTTGCAGCGTTGGGTGGCTCAACCACTGAGCACACCTTCTTTTGTGGCTACCAACCAGGTTGGGTACGTTGTGTTTCTCGTGTTTCTGTAGAGCTGAGATATATCTCAGATATGAAATCAGTGGGCATGGAATTCTGTAGGTTTTGGAGATACTTTGGGTTTTCCAGTTTTGGACGCTTTTTCTTGGATCAAGACGGGTTGCAGAGTGTAGGCTAGCCTTCGTCGTGGCCTTCATGCTTGGAGGCAAGATAGACAGATTGCCAGGTGTTTCTTACTTTCGACCTTTAGAGTCTGTTTCCAAACAAAGAACGTACAGATAGGGCGAAATCAAGGCAATAGAACGAAAGGAATAGAACTGGGTGGAAAACCCCCCCCAAAAACACTCTCCAAACACATTCCGAACCAACAGAAAAACATCGAATCGGAAAAATCAAACAGATTCTTTGGAGAGCCATCTGTTTCAAAAAAGGCGTTCGTTTTCAAGGGGTTGTCAGTTTCCGGGCGGTTCTGATGTGGTGGTGGGGGATAGGCGTTTGTACACTGCACGAGAGGCGGGGCATCGCGGTTTGAGCCGTGACTTTTATGCTGTTTTTTTTTTTGCGTGAAATAACCATATTTTAAAGATGGAGTTTAACAACCTGCAAAAGCGCACAATATGAATAGATAAAGTCATAAAGTAATAAAGGAATGTACAAATGAAACAACGCATACATAGACACGTATAGATTTTTCCCCAGATAGCGATAGCTATAGGGGTTCTTACTTCCAATAGGGGGGAGGGCGATGAACCACTTTGGCGGATTGGACGTGGCACCAGGGTGCCATTGCAGGGTGCAGTGGACGTGTTGCCATTGCTGGGTCCCATCTCAGGGTGCCATTCTAGTGTGCTATGGTTGGGGGCGGGAGCGTGACGACTGACGTGGTGCCATTGGTGGGTGCCATCGTTGGGGGGGAGCGTGACGACCAACTTTGGGGGAGTGGACGTGGTGCCATTGGTGGGTGCCATTGTAGGGTGCCATTGTGGTGTGCTATGGTTGTGGGGGGTACACGGGTGACGACCAACTTTGGGGGCAGTGGACATGCTGCCGTTGCTGGGTGGCCATGGCACCCTACACAGCAATCTCATCCAGAAAAACTACCTTGGGCTTCTTCTCTACATTGATAACACAAAAATTGCTTTTTGCTATCTGGGGTTTATGCTGGTATAATTATCCTGCAATTAAGTAGATTTATATCATATATAGATAGGTTCACATGTAAGAACGGCAGATGAAGAAATGCATGAAGTCTACAATAGATCTACTGTAAATAGATTTGTATATCAGTTCACATATTATATATCATCCCTCTTGCCTTCTCCTAGCCGGAGAAAGCGAGTGACATAATGGATAACGAACTAAAAAGACAAAAAGGTAAATAAATAGATAGATATATATAGATAAATTAGTGACCAGTGATAAACAGATAAACAAATAAACAGATAAACAGATAAATAGATAAGTAGATAAGTAGATACATAGATGAATAGATAAATAGACAAGTACATCGACTTGGGCAAGTTGCAGGCTTTGCGTGCCGCAGAAAGGGCAGGGCCTCCATCGTTGCGAGAAGAAAGGCGACTTCGTTCGTTGATTTGTTGATCCTGCTGTAAGAGCTTGGGGGGTACGTTGGAGAACTCAGCATATGGTTTTGTAAGCAGAACACTGGGCGTTTTGTGTGTTTCGAAAAATCTCTTTAAAACATGATCTACGAGGTAGGACAAAAAATCGAGATCTAGTACCGTCCCAGAAACTAACGTAGCACCTGAAAATTGGTGAAAGATTAATTTCCTTTTGAGATGGCCCATTTTCAGGGGCAATGTTAGTTTCAGGGAGTGTATGTTCCTGCAACAATCCTAAGGAGTTAGTTGTCCCCCCCTTTTTGCCACCCTTTTTTTAAAGGTCCTGGATGGTTCTCCGAAACACCTTTTTGGATGTGGAGAGCGAGGTACCTCGACAGTTAAATTTACTTTTAAGCAGGGTCATGGGGTCAGGTTGAGATGGTGGTGTGAGACGGCAAGAGATTCATGTCGCAGTTTCCTGAGTTTTTTTTGTTCCCCCAAATAGCTTTTCCCCAAATAGCTTTAGCTATAGGGGTTCTTACTTCAAGTTTAGGGGTGGGGATCGCGGATTTCTGGGTTTGTTGCTGTCATCTTCATCTAGGGTGTCATTGGTCGTACCTGATCACGGATGTGGCAGGGAGGTGTTGGGCAGGGTGTCGCTGAGGGTGTCGTTTGGGATGTTTCTGGTGGTGCTTGATGCAGGAATGGGGTGGGAGGTGTCGCGGAGGGTGTGGCTGGAAGGGGTTATGGGTTTCACCCATCCACGGGACCAAATTTCATGCCATTTGGGGTCTATGCTGGTATAATTCGAGTTGAATATGGCTGAAACACTGCGATTTTGGAAATATCTTGCATAGTGATTCTGGTTTCATCCTACAAACAGTAGTGATTCGTGAATCATGATTCATTTGCAGTATCACAAGGGAGGATGACAAGTGTTTTACTCTGTTTTGTTGGGTTTTGTTGAGGTAATTTTTTGGCCATGTGAAGGCTTCAAAGGTTCTAAAGATGCTGAATTCTCAGGCAGCAATTTTTGGTTCAAGATATGTCAACAAGTTGCATCTGCTTTTGGCATTTTGATTTGAGTTGCCCTTCCTCAGTCCCATGCTAGAAGTGCTTTGGGCAGTGACTGGTGAATCGATTGCTGTGTTTGAAGATGAGGAAATTGCAGACCCCCCTGCCTCAATCCGTCAACCTGACAGTACCGCGGTCGACCCCCGTGGTGGCAAAGGTAAAGGTAAATTCTTTACTCCCAGAATCCCTGCCCCTGACGCCGCCGGTAATGCCTCAGTGAAGGCATTAAAGCAGCGCTTGGCGAGGAAGATTGGCCTCCCACGATTCCGACTACGTCTCCTCCAAGACAATTGCCCACTGGATGATAATCAAAACTTGATCGGCAATCAGAGCTTGACCCTTCAAGTTGTACAGCTTGTGATCCTGGAGTTTCTGCCTCCTGATATGGAACAAGATCGTGAAATCATGGTGGCCTGTGGCCGAAATGATGACAAGCTTCTTGAGCAGCACTTGAACCAGCCACTAAATCCCAATTTTGAAGATGCAAATGCAATGACGCCCTTGTGGGCGGCATCCTTCAATGGAAGTCTGAAATGCGTATCTTTACTGCTAGAAGCAGGTGCCAACAAAGACCAAGGCACAACAGATAATGGAACAACACCTCTTTGGATAGCAGCTCATGAGGGGCACCTTGAAGTTGTCCGATTTCTGGTTGAGTCTGGTGCCAACAAAGACCAAGGCACGGCAGATGACGGAGCAACGCCTCTTTACATTGCTGCTGATCAGGGGCACCTTGAAGTTGTACAATTTCTGGTTGAGTCGGGTGCCAACAAAGACCAAGTCACAGCATGTGGCGGAGCAACGCCTCTTTACATTGCTGCTGATCAGGGGCACCTTGAAGTTGTACAATTTCTGGTTGAGTCGGATGCCAGCAAAGACCAAGGCCGGACAATTGATGGAGCAACTCCTCTATACATAGCAGCTCAGAATGGGCACCTTGAAGTTGTCCGATTTCTAGTGCATTCTGGTGCCAACAAAGACCAAGGCACGACAGATATTGGGGCAACGCCTCTTTCCGCAGCAGCTCAGAATGGGCACCTTGAAGTTGTCCAATTTCTGGTTGAGTCAGGTGCCAACAAAGACCAAGGCACAACAAATCATGGAGCAACAGCTCTTTTCATAGCAGCTCGGAATGGGCACCTTGAAGTTGTCCGATTTCTGGTTGAGTCGGGTGCCAACAAAGACCAAGGCACCACAGATATTGGAGCAACACCTCTATACATAGCAGCTGAGAATGGGCACTTTGAAGTTGTCCAATTTCTGGTTGAGTCCGGTGCCAACAAAGACCAAGGCCCCACCGATGATGGAACAAAGGCCCCTTATCGTAGCAGCTAAGAATGGCCACCGTGAAGTTGTCGGATTTCTAGGTGCCCGATTACTGTTACAACACGCAGGTTGCAGCCCGGTATGAAAAAAGTGTTGGAGAACATTTGGAGAACAAAAAATGTCGAATTTTCTTGCTGCCATCTTGCGGTATTTTGGGCATTGTTGTAGTTTTGGACCTTGGACCATGACATGACAGGACATGAAACGGAATGGAGTGGATGAACGATGAACGAACCAGCGAAGGTTTTTCACAATCCTTTCACCGAGGCTGGACTGTGTCGAGAGCTGCGCGAGAAGCGACTGGCTGATATGGAGCGCTGTCGTGCGGGGCATCGGCAGAAGCTCCTGGAGCGGTGGTGTGGAAGCTCAAACGAGGAGCAGTTTTACATACACCCCCGGAAAATGAACGGCTGGAACCTAAAAATCACCTAATTGAAAAATGAAGATCATCTTCCAAACCTCCATTTTGTGTTCCGTGTCAATTTTCCAGGGTGTTGGGGATGAAATACTAGCCAGTCATTATATGGGGATTAGTTCATGCCAGCCCCTATAAGGATTAACGAATGAACCATGAATTAACCAGGATTCAATGGAATGTCACTGGTGGGTTTTGATCACTCAAATAGGGAATGTTGGTTTCCGATGTTTACCTTCCATCCATGTGACCTGTTTTTGCCAATGGTTTTAGACCTGGTAAGCTGACAACGGGATGGGGTGAATTGAGGAACCGACAGCAAATGGCACATGAAGATCACTTGGGGAAGGCTGCAAGGAAGCGTGAGAGGCCATGGTTGAGGGCGGAGGATGTGTTGTGTGGATATAGTCATAAATTGAAGAAACTTCGCAAAAGTGAGGTCATGTTGGTCACATATGTACCAGATTTACACATATATATATATATATGTATATAGATATAATATGATATTGCAAGCTTATGGATCCCAACAGTTGAGATCAAAACCGTTGTTTTGGTGCTGCCAGGGCCTTCTTTCTGCGTGGTGCGCGACTCCTTTCCAAGTTGGACCGTGCGGAAGAAGGCTCGGTCGACCCGAAATTCGACGGAGTTGCTGGTCGTTACATTTTGAGTTGTTCCAACATGGTCCCTAATCGGTGACAATTATAATATATATTACTGTATATATATATATATAAAGTCATCATTTGCAGCAAAGTTTTGATTCAATGATTCGTGATTTCTTCCTTCGTATTCCATCCGGTCTCACTAAGGTTTGTGTAAGGCAAAAGCTGCATTGAAGAGCTACGAAGGTCCGGTTCGAAAGGGCAACCTGGACGCGCTTTCAACGTGGAGTCGTTGTGGCAATTGTTCTCCTTGTCGTTGTCGTTGTGGTTGTGGTTGTTGTTGTTGTTGTTGTTGTCTCCTAGTAACAGTCATCACCAGGATAATTCCATTGGTAAAGGACCCCTATTAACTTGGACTTTACTCGCTATTACCGGGAGGGGGAACATCCCAATTTTTGCGAACATGTTCACTGTGGTTGTTGTTTCTTTTTTGTTTGTTTTGCTTGCTTGTTAACCAGCCAAGGTGATTCCAGACCAGACATCAGCCACCAGCAACAACCGCTGGGCAGTAGTTTATTTTAAGATCTAGCGCCAAAACAAATCCACTGTTGGGTGGGGGAAAACCCAACTTTTGCCCAAAAGATTGAAGGAACAACCAAAACCTTAAAGGATGTCAAGGATAGAACCCTATCACCTTCATGTCAACATCAACCGTAAGCATCAATATTTATCGCCAGATGCAGACATCCAACGGATGTGTGGTGTGGTTTGCAATCGCACAAATCACAACAAACCTTTAGACTTAGATATGAAAATATGAAGCTACTTATTATTTGTAGGATATTTTGTAGCTTGGAAGGTTCAATGAACGACCTTAGCAAAAATGCCCCCATAGTTGGAGTTACAGACCTTGACCGACCTGAGTCCGGAGTGCGGCCTGGCCGAAGGTCTTTCAGGTGCCAACAAACAACCTGAGAGCAAGCGCCGTCGTTTAGTGACACCTGTGACAGGACTCCAGGTGCAGAACTCTCCGAAGCTTCCGACCGTGATTTTGACGAAGCAGTGATTTTTTTTACGAACGAAGCGTTTTGGGGGTGATGTTGGAAACGGGGTTTCCCCAAAGATTTGGCCGAGCCCTTCTTTTTTGTGGGACTGGTTTTGTTGCAAACCGGTGTGTCGAATGCTGGTAGAAACAAATCCTAAGGATCCATATCAATTGGAAATTTCAGTTAGGGAATTTGTGTACAGAAGACCTGGAAAATGTGGAGAGTTTCCTGCACCTTGGAAGTCGCCGCCAAGGTAGGGCGGTTTGTGAAAGATCAACTGGATGCCGAACAAAATGATGCGTTCACAACAAGTGCCTATCATTCTTGGAGGGTTTAACCTCAAGGTCAGAGATGTTTTACGGAGAATGTTTGGTGGAAAGACTTTGAAGTAGAGGTTCAACTGTATACACCTAGAGCCTCAATGACATCTATTTTTGAAGGTCAACCCCCCCAAAACAAGGCCTTTTCCAATCAAAACAAGGGTCATCAAAAGGTTCTAGGCACACATTGATTCACTTCCACTTCAAGCCCTGCAGCTGTCGGCCCTGTCCGAGATTTTTCGGAACAAAGGCAAACTGGTAAGTATTCAGGAGTTTTCACCCTTGACAAAAATCCAATCAAACCTCTGATTTGCAGGGGAGCCGGTCCAAAAATGTTAACTACAGACATAACGATGTGTTTATGTTTTTTTTCCATCCATTTTAAGTGCGATTTTCCCGTAGCTCCCATCGCTCTAAACGTTGAAGCTATGCAGTTCCTTCGGTGCGGAGGGGGGAGTTGGCCGGCCTCGGTTTACATGTCGATGTTTTTTCGCCATTTTGAGAGATGCCAGGAAGATTGGAGACATGCTGGAAGTGGATGATGCCGAATCAAGTCCCTTGGTTGGATATAGACACCACCAAGAATCCAGTTGTAATGTTGTGGACTGTCATTTTTAGGAGATATATTCACATTTTGAAGGGACGAAGAGGAAATTGCCAGCGATACTTAGGGGATCAAGCGTGGTTCTCTTGCGGACTAAGTGACAGTAGCATGTTGGTATATATTTTTCTTATAGCCATCCTTGAGTAGAAAAATGATGAAACATGATGATAAAAGGAATTGAGGTATTCTCCCCCCCGCAAAAATCACACATTTTCTTGCATTTTTTTCAAGTTGTGGATTTCCTAGAATAAGAAGTTCAGCTTACCATTAATTTGTTTTATTTTATTTTATTGTTTATTTTATTATTGGCGGAGATTTAATTTGGGATTTTTTTCCGCCTCAGTTTTGGGATTTTTTTCCGCGTTTCTC
>DF242323.1:27659-38112 GCA_000507305.1 Breviolum minutum Mf 1.05b.01 | reverse complement strand
GGCCACCTTGAAGTTGTCCGATTTCTGGTTGAGTCGGGTGCCAACAAAGACCAAGGCCGGACAGACAATGGAGCAACGCCTCTTTTCATAGCAACTCAGAATGGGGCACCTTGAAGTTGTCCGATTTCTGGTGGAGTCTGGTGCCAACAAAGACCAAGGCTGGAAAGATGATGGGGTAACGCCTCTTTTTGTCGCAGCTCAGAATGGCCACCTTGAAGTAGTCAGTCCAATTGTTGGTTGGGTAGATCATGCTAGTTACCATTAACAGTTCGCACCTGAAAATTTCAGCTGGGTTTTTTGGAGACTTTTCGGCCATCCCTTTGGGGCAAGTTCGGCCTTTGGATGTTGGGTCATTCCTCGTCCTGAGGCGCTGATCGATGTCAAACACCCAAAGTGACCGATGCACCGCTTCAAACCCTGGAGGAGCGCTGGCATCGGGCATCGGTTTTTGGCATGGGATTCGATGCTTTTTGGAGGTTTGATTCGTAAAGATAGTACCTTGAAATCATCCCAAAAGTTCAAGGTTGGAACCTCAGTTGCTTGGTGTGAGCTTTGGGAGCTTTTGCAGCAAGTCAACAGATTTTTCTTCAAATAAATGCATCACGAATCACAAAGTTGTTGGGTTTTGTTAGTTTCTCAGGTTTGCCTTAATCTTCTACAGAAAGAAACACCGGAAGAACTCAGGGTTTTAGAAAAAACACTTGGAGAAATTGGCGCCTTTTCCTCCCAGTAAAAAAGGCGCCAATTTTCTTCTCCAAACCCTTGGAGGCTCGGTCATTTTTGGTGAATTCCAGGACTAATTACTGTATATAGGTGGTGGCACAGTGGCAACTCAAATATTTTTGGAATCTTCACCCCCCGAACTTTGGCGAAATGATCCAATTTGACTTGCGCACATTTTTCAAATGGGTTGGTGAAAAACCACCAACCGGAGGAGATGTTGCATCTTCCAGAAGAAGAGGCGGAAAAGGAAGCCAAGGTTGCCGCCGAGCTCTTACAAAAGGCTGCCAAGGCTTCTGAGGCCGCCGGTTGGGGGGTTGGGTTAGGTGACCAGTAAGAGATGCCAACAAAGATGATATTTGTAGGATTCCTAACATGCAAAACATGTCAACAACAGTGTATATATGGGGATTTGCAGGTTTTGTGTATGAGTCTAGTTTTTCAGGGTTTTACCGTTTTTTCTTTTTTTTGTGGCGATCACCTTTCTTATTTCACCCTAAACTTGATATGGAAAAAAACCCTGGTGGGTGAGTGGACTATAGATGTGGAGCTTCTTTTGGCAATGCCGGTAGTGGAATGGATGCAACAATGACCACCATACCATGTGTTTTCCGGTGTGGATGGTTTTTTACTCATGTATATATATATATATACATTATATATGATTATATATATATATATATGACTATATATATATATGTGTATACCTCTGGGACAACATTCAATTTTTGTGCCCTTGGCTATAGGCACTGGCACAGCAACTGCCCGAAGCCTTGAAGCGAGCGCGTAAAGCTGAACTGGAGGCGAAGCTGTCATCATTTACCCTAAGCAATATATAGCGATCAAAGCACCGCCGGTTGGTCACCCCAAAAGGTAGTTTGGTAATGGAATCCTACCCAAAATGGCCGAAACATTCAGGCTAAGGATGTATAATTAGATTGTTCAGATTTACCAAAGCATCATAAAGCATTAATTTGTTGGGGAAAACATGGCAGTTTTTGAATGGTAAGTGGTGGTGATTAGGATGGGGATGATGATTCAACGTTGACTGCCGGGTACTGTGATTCAATTTGGAAGAAGGTGTGCTCTGACCTGAAGATGACAACATCTCCTAGGACAAGAAGTGACGCACGATGATTTTGAATAACATCTTTTTTTGCAATTCTTCTTTCCAACAAAAAAACATCTCCAGGTCATTTCTCATATTTTCATATGTTTTTTTTCTTCAACCAAGTGCTGGGAATTCCTTGGGTTGCCAGGGTTACCACCAGGGTTTATCCTCCAAGCCACCCCTTGGGCCTTGGCCTTGATGGAAGGCCCAGCGTCTACGTGAGGCGCTGGCCGAGGCCGAGGCGAAGATCGCCGGCGTGCAGGCTGGGATACACAACCATATACATGGCACATGGTAATAGGTTTTGGGGGGAGAGGCAACCTGTGTGTATTATATGTATATATATGTCAAATATGTATATGTATAGATGTTTTTTTTGTGTTTCAAAGTATAAGTTTTTGATATGTATTTGAGTATGTATAGCACTGTCAGAAGAAAATTGGGGGTTCTGGAAGGCATTTAAGCCAACCCCCCCGCAGCTTTCCAAACCTTTTTCTCCCAACTTTTCAGCCGCCAAAGTATGATATGCAAAACCTTTGAATGGCCCTAATTCCAAGACTCCAAGACCTGGGGGTTCAAGTGAAATGGAGAAGGATCTATACGTATATGCCCAGTGTTTTCCATGCCCAGGTTTGAATCAACAGAAAAGGAATGGTCAATATTTGAGTCAATATACCTTACAATAAAGGGCCAATTTCACCATGTCATAGCTTAGCTTTAAGATGCTGCTGAGCCACTGATTCTACCAAGTGGCTGGTCATTGTCACCTCAGTAACAGTTTCATTTTGTGATAACCACCCGTTTTCAGAACCTAGGAGCCATTCACTCATTTTGTAACGTCCAAGGCTCAGCAATTGCGCTTGGCTGATGGTCTACTTGGTGAGAAGCTGGCCTGCAACAAATAAGTAGCAGACCCTCAGTCAAACCAAAAGCGCAGGGGCATTGAGCCTCCAAAATTTTGTGAAACACGCAGAGATGGCTCGGCACCGTCGTGTTGAACCCCAAAGGTTTCTTTGTGCTTCGAAAGAAAAGAACATCCACATGACACCTCTATAGTGGTTTCAAAGATTCTCAGATTTTTCACTGCACCCTTTTCCCTTGAATAAGCAACACAGCTTTTCCTTTTCTCCACCAGTACTTCCACGCTTCCAAACTTCTCAGGATTCGCCAACGTGATGCTGAGTTGGCTCTGCTGAGGGTCGCAGCCAACGTGGCCAACGGCGACACGGAGGAAGTTGGGTCTTCGTCATCATTCAAGAAGTCTCATCATTTATCATTCATCATTATTTAAGAATAGCCAAGTCAACAGATTGCAAATGGTATGCAATTAATTACTCCATGTCATTCTTCCATTTTTTTCAAAAACCACCTCTCCAAAGCTACCTGGTTTGAGATCTCCTGTCAGGATAGCCATGGACATGGCTATAGTCCTGAGCAGGAGGTAGTGACCTTAAATGAAGGCGCTGGTATGGTCGACTTCAACAGGACGGGAGGTGTGTTGAAGTGATAAGGGCGCTGGTGTATGGCCTCCTGATTCAAGATGTAAATCATCAAGTACCACCAGCTCAACATTCGATTTGAAGTTTTTTTTGGTTGAATTTTTCACAGCACGGGAGATGCGAGATGCAACGAATTTGGGTTGGATTCTTGGGCCCCCATTTTTTTTGGGGGGTGGTCAAAAATTGTGGGAGACTGGGAAACTTCCACAGGGAAAGTGGTTTCAAATTTTTCGGCCCCAAGATCCTCATAGGAGTGGTGGAAACGTCAAAGCTGTGGCTGTGGCCACGCCCAATGGCGAGCTGTTGATGGGAGATGAAGTGGTTTCTGTGAATGGTTTGTAGGGGGCACCTAGTACATCAACATTGAGATGGTTGAGATGGGGGGGTGGAGGGATGGAGGGATGGAATGGCTAGATATAGGTGGCAGGTTTTTGGATGTTGTTTTAAATGTTTTTAAACAAGTGGATTTTAAGATTTTAAGAGATGCGAAACCATGTGGAAGAGTGTTGGTTCCGCCAAGGTCTGCGAAGAACATGAGTTGGGAGGACTGTGTTGTGTTGATGCCTCCTGCTGCGGATTTTTGGCAATGTAGCAATGGAGTCTCCAGTTTCATCAGCATGAGATCACCAGCCTTGCCATTGAAACTTCCCTCAAACTGGGCATGTTGTTTTTGGCGCTTCAGTAGGGCATTGAGGTGTAGTTGCTGATAGTTGGGGATCCATTTTTGGGCTGAACAAATTACACCCACGAAGTTTAAGTTGGTTCGCCCCTGGAAAGTTACCAAAACCCAATAGGAAAGGATTGTCTTCCAACCATCATTTTTCAGGGGTTATGTTAAACTTCGGGGGGGGGTTATTGGCCAATAGTACCATCTCAATGCCGCTGCTGGTTATCAATTCTCTCAACTACAGGAGTTTGACAATGCTTTAGCCAACCGACCTGTGGTGTTGACTGTGCAGCGCGAACGGCGTCAAGGTTGGTTTGAGAAGGGAAAAGTGAGGCTGCAAATGATGGTTGAAATGACATGCAGTATGCCGTATTTGAATTTTTCATTTATGACATATTCGTTTAAAATTCAATTTGAAAGACTGTTTCAACCAAAAGGTTCGCATAAAAACACACAACTATCCCTCATTTGGGGAGAAAAAACAAAAAACCATCCTGTGGTGGTTTTTTGAGGGGGGTTGGGGCCAGCGGGCCAGCCATCCCCAGGTGGCATTGCTGCTAAGATGCGCTCCTTTTCCGTTTGGACCAGGGACAAGGCGAAGGCCAGGCCGCCTTGGCATGGGGGGAAGTCCTTGAAGGAACCCGCGGAAAGGATGGGTGGAAGGTGACCCAGTTGGAATAATGCCAAGGTTTGTGACTTAGCTTCAGATAAGTTTAGATTATGTATATTATATATATATATACATATGTATATATACTAGCAAGTGTTTTATATAATACACATGTACCAATATCCCTTCAATATCCAATATCAATGTTTAAACTGGTTGATATCATTTTATCGACTTACCCAATCTCGTTGCCAGGCAGCTGCACGTGAGTTGGAGCAAGCAATGGCAGAAATCCAGGTGAATCAAGATTCGGGTGGAACTGACGATCTGCGATTCTTGGGGTTGGATGGGTTACATGTACCATTTGCCGGGATCTTTTTTTAATGAAATGCTTCACCAGGTGAAAACATGTGAAGATTCAAGTGAAGTGAAAAAAGAGCTTGGGAAAAAAAGCGCTGGGAGGGAAACGAGTGTGAAAGGAATACCTAGATTACATAGACATAGCGATACCGATACCTATTATAAAAGGGATCCATTATACCAACAACAAAAACATGACCCAATAGAAAACTTCATGAATCTACTCTCACTCCCTATTTGTGTCGCAGAAACTTGCGAAAGTTTTCCTTGACCCAGGACGAGGGCATCGCTTCGAACATGGCCGCAGAGGATGCTTCCACTGCAACGGAGAAGACGGTGACGGCCGTGGTCAGCTCAGAAGTGTATGGCAATCAAGGACCAGTTATACAGGGGTCATTAAATTACCCATTTTGGAGGTATCAAACAATACACATGTGGGTAATTTTGAGGGATTTTCATTGTAATAGTGCATTGTTTGGGTTGGTAATCTAATGACCCCTGATTATGGCAAGTGACCAGCATCTTAAAGTGCGACAAGCTGTTCCCTTTTTTTACACCAACAAAAAGCAGCTGCGAGTTCTCGTTCGAGGTCTCTCAAGATGATGTAGGTGCCGAAGATGCTGATGATGCTGAGGCTGGATTTCTGAAGCAGACTTTGACAGACGGGACAAGAAAAACTGGTTCACCTTTTTTCCATGATCAATGTCCAAAAATCATCCAACACTATTTTTAAAAACATTCCCCGAAAAGATCGCTTCTTTGGCTCCGTTTGGAGTCACACAAATGAATCATCTTTCCAAAATATCATCTGGATCCATATCTTTCCCTTTCAACTGGTTCAGTGATTTCATCCAAACTGTCCAAGGGGGGAGCAGGAGATTTTGGTTGGTTTGTTCCACCGATTTGAGGCCCGAAACCGACCCTTCTACGACTTGGTCAAGGAATCCATGGTGGCCCATGTGGACAGCGGCAAGACGAATCTCGATGACTTCGAGTGTTGGTTGCGGCAGTTTCACAGCGAACGGGACGATTCTGGGGGGGTGAAAAACGGGGATTTTTTTTGGAGAGGATGTTTTTTTTTCCGCAGGGAAAGGAAAGATACATCTGGTTTCCAAAGAAAAACAATGTGGAATGAAAACGGAGATGAAAGTTGCAGATGGATCACTCTAAAAATGAATGTTTTTTTTCTTGTGTCATGCTGCCCAGCTGGACTTTTTTTTGGCACACTGCTGATCCTTTGGCTTCTTGGTGATCTTTCGTCAGTCAGATGTTGTGAATTCGCAGCCAACCTTTTTGTGAATTCGCAGGATGATGAGTGGTTTGCCAACAATCGGACACGTGTTTACAATGCTGCTTGGCCTTAAACAACACATATATAGGTTCGTCTGGGTTTCCTAAATTTCCATTCGAACATGGGAGAATGGGAATGGGTTTTTGCTGAGCCTTACACTTTCCAAACGTGAAAAAAACAGTTGTATCATTATGATGTGGTCCAACCAAAGTCCCTCAGTTGGACCAACCAACGTTGCATTTCGACACTTTATCTTTTCATCCTTCACCTTTTTGAAGTCACCATCACCAAACAACTCTCGTTAATCGAAACCCAAAACGCCGTGAAAAAAACCTTAGGCGTTTCGCCCGCACTGGGATGAAGTGGTTGCCAGTGCCAAAGAAAGGGCGAGCAAAGGGTGAAAGATTTCAGCCCAAAAAGTGTGCAGAGCGCAGACAGGTGAGTCTTGAGTGATTGAATGATCGAATCATGAGTCAAAGCCAACCGGGGAAACAATGGCAAACCTGAGGATGAAGAATTAGAAATACATTACATAACCTTCAACCATGTGATACTGTTGATGGAAAAAATCCAGCTAAACAGTTGAGGTTGGTAGTTTTATCCCATTACTTACCAAGGTTTTAGCACTGTGGATTTCTGAACCATCAATCGGTATCTCCTAGAAAGATGTCTTCACTCTTGGAATTGTGTGCTCCCTTTGTTACAGCTCAAGACAAAACGATCCGGAATTCTGCTGTGGGAAGCATGATGACTCCAGCTGAAGAGAGGTTGGTTTTGTCAGTGTTGTTGTTGTTGTTGTGGGTTGAGGAGTATTTCAAAGACTAAGACCATTAGTGTTTCAAGTTTCAAGTATGTGCATATACATATATGGGTGTTTCCGTAAATGGTGGTACCCCCAAAACACCTCAAAATGGTCATTTTTAGTAGGAAAACCCATGGTTGTTGGGTACCACCATTTTCGGAAACCCCCATATAATATATGCATCTAAAACATCTATATTCATACAGTGTCTCCTCAAAGAAGTCAATTTTAAAAAAACTCATATTTTTTTGGGGGCAGCATCTCAGCTCATTTTGGACACACAGCTCGGGGAATCTACTGCTGCAACAGTCCTACCCAACTCGGTGATAGTGATATACAAAATCACCATTTGAAGAGTGACTAAACTACAGGGTTTGTTGGTTGAACATGAAGGGGTAAAACAATCTAGTCACAAATTGTCTTTTGGGATGCCCAAAAAATCACCCAAAAAAGCGATTTAGTTAACAGTTTTCTGCTCGTCTCGTTCCTATGTTCCACCCGTAGATCGTACGTAGATAATGTGGATGTGATTGTTTTGATTCTATGATTTCTTAGTTGACTCATGGATGAACTTCATTTCAACTGGGATTTCGATAGTTTGTTTCACATGGAATTGGGGATGGTTCCATAATTTCCATGCTCGCAACGAGGGACTCCGCAGCAGAACGGGGTGAAGCTGGTCCTATGCCAGTGGTGCAGGGCACACCGATAGGTGGGGATTGGTTGGAGGTCTTGCGGGAGTGCGACTTCACCACTTCTAGTGACGTGGTTTGGTTTGAAATGACTACAATGGTGGTCAGAATCAGATGTGTTTCTATGAGTTTGTATTTTGCTTTCTTTTGATTTGATTTGTTTGGATGGTGATGATGAACAGGAAAAGACGGATGGAGATGACAATGACAATGATCATCACTCATTGATGTTCCCGTCGTCCTTGTCCTCGTTGTCATTGTGGTGGTCATGGTTGTTGCGATTATCTGTTGCTGTTGTTGGTTCTTGTTGGTTGTTGGTTGTTGTTGGTTTTCGGTTTTTAGCTCTTGGGTTCCTAGTTGTTGGTTGTTGGTTGCTGGTTGTTGTTGGTTTTTGGTTTTTGGCTCTTGGGTTGCTAGTTGTTGGTTCTTGGGTTGCTGGTTGTTGAAAGTGTTGAGAGCATTGAGAGAGTGTCATGCTTTCAGGGGTGAGAACTGCTTGTGATAGGCAGCTTGCTTGCTTTTTGTTGTTTTTTTAGTTGTTGTGAGTTGTGTGTTGGTTGTTTTTGGTTGTTGGGTTGTTGATTGTTGTCTGCAGCTGGGGACGTTTCCGCAGTCTGTTTTTGTGGAGGTGTTCCGCAAGGAGCAATGGGAGCAGTTGTGGTTGCAGTCACACCTCTGTCAATAGAGGTGCTCGGGGGTGGGAAAGCCAAGTGGGGGCGTTTCCCTAGCGTTTCATCGCCGAAAATTCCCAGAGTTTCATCGACGATTCCCTTTGCAGATTTTCACCAAACCGTAGGAGCTTTTGGTTCTCAACTACAGAACGTCTGTGTTGTGTTTTGCCGGTTTGGACTTTGTCATCACCCTGCTGAATATCATTGCTGGGCTCGTGGGCACGAGGTGCGGGAAAATCCCAGTGAAAGGTCTTGGGATTTGGTCGTATTGCTGTCGATCCCAGCTTGATGCAAATATTATGACTTTTGACATGAAACCTTTTAACATTCCGGAAGTTCTCTACCTTCTGTCCCTAGCATCACTACTTGTTTGATTGACTCACTACCCCGGATGAAGCAAATGGGGAAACCAACCCTGAGTCACAAAAAGAGACCTTGGTTGCTTGATTTACCTGAGGGATTGTACCACCTACTAACCCAGTATATACCAGTAATAGCACAAACCCATTTTATGAAAATTATTGTAGGAACTTATCCCCTTGATATATATATATATATAATGTATATATATATATATATGGGTGTTTCCTTAAATGGTGGGTTTTCCCCCCAAATCATCCATTAAAAAATAGGGTTTTCCATTATATTCACCATCCATTTTGGGGTACCCCTATTTTTGGAAGCACCTTCGGTGTGAAACGTGGCAGGTCCTTTGCCTGGTTGGCTCTGGTCATTTTTTTGTTGGGACCCTTGAGTGGTCTACTGGGAGCGAAACACCTCAATCGCAGCCTGGTTTCGGTACCTTGGGCTTTGTTGGAGGAACTAAACAGATTTTGGAACCCATGGAAAATGCAGGTTTCACGTGAAATGTTCAGAGAAGATTTCTTGATTTTTTTTTTTGTTTGTTGTTGTTGTTGTTGTTGTTGTTGTTGTTGTTGTTGTTGTTGTCGTCGTCGTCGTTGTTGCAGCTGCTGCTGCTGCTGTTCTGAGGATGCATGATTCTCAGGCAACCACTTTTGGTTCGAGGTGTTTCAACAAATCAGTGATATTCAGACTTGTTTCTGACTTCGGAGGCCTTTTATGTACAGTTGTCCCATGCTAGAAGTGCTTTCCGCAGTGACTGGTGAATCAATTGCGGTTTTTGAAGAAGTGGACTTTGCAGAAGGTTCAGTGAAGGCCTTAAAACGGCGCTTGGCACAAAAGATTGGCATCCCACGCTTCCGACTACGGCTCCTTCACGACAACTGCGCACTGGATGACGATCAAACCTTGATCGACGATCAGATCTTGACCCTTCAAGTTGTGCAGCTTGTCATCCTGGAGTTTCAGCTGCCCGACAGGGAGCAGGATCAGGGCATCATGGTGGCATGTCAGCAAAATGATGACAAGCTTCTTGAGCATCACTTGAACCAGCCACGAAGTCCCAATTTTGACGATGCAAATGCAATGACGCCCTTGTGGGCGGCATCCTTCAATGGAAGTCTCAAATGCGTCTCTTTACTGATAGAAGCAGGTGCCAACAAAGACCAAGGCACAACAGATTATGGATCAACAGCTCTTTTCATAGCAGCTCATCAGGGGCACCTTGAAGTTGTCCGATTTCTGGTTGAGTCCGGTGCCAACAAAGACCAAGGCACGACAGACGACGGATCAACGCCTCTTTTCATAGCAGCTCATAATGGACACCTTGAAGTTGTCCGATTTCTGGTTGAGTCGGGTGCCAACATAGACCAATGCCGAACTGATGGAGCAACACCTCTTTTCATAGCAGCTCATCAGGGGCACCTTGAAGTTGTCCGATTTCTGGTGGAGTCGGGTGCCAACAAAGACCAATGCCGAACGCCTCTACACATAGCTGCTCATCGGGGGCACCTTGAAGTTGTCCGATTTCTGGTTGAGTCGGGTGCCAACAAAGACCAATGCCGAACAGATGATGGAGCAACGCCTCTTTTCATTGCTGCTCATCAGGGGCACCTTGAAGTTGTCCGATTTCTGGTTGAGTCGGGTGCCAACAAAGACCAATGCCGAAC
>DF242323.1:5574-27468 GCA_000507305.1 Breviolum minutum Mf 1.05b.01 | reverse complement strand
TGGCAGCTCAAATGGGCACCTTGAAGTTGTCCGATTTCTGCTTGAGTCTGGTTGAGTCTGGTGCCAACAAAGACCAAGGCACCACAAATGATGGAATGACGTTTTTCTTTGCAGCTCAGAAATGGCAACTGTCAACTTGAAGTTGTCTGATTGCTTGGTAGTGCCCTATAACAACAAACAGTATGACGGAAAAACCATGGAGACGGGAGACGGGTGTTTCTTGTGTTCTTTGATATAATAAGTTTTAGCCGTGGCGGGAGTAAATGGCCCTTTCAGTGTCCACTGGGCCGCTTGGGGTGAGTTCAACTTATAGCGGACCGAAACTCAGCATTTTGGAAATGCAGATTGTACCCGGCAAACCCGAAATCCATAAATCTGAAGTTCGGATTTGGGATCAACATATTTTTCCAAGGCGCTAAATGCAGAAAAGTTGATCTGTTCATTATACTTTGGCATATTGTTCATTCTGTGTTTTAGTCGGGATCACGTCGCCTGTAAAACTAGAATGAGTACACCCCCCAGAATTAAGATCATGATACGATCATATTGTTTCTACTTCATGTCGGCGAAGGTAAGTACATATTGCTTGATGTTCAAGTTCAGTTTAAAGGAATATTCAGAGAATGTTTTCTCGCTTGCGCGCTATTTGAAAAGGTGTTATTGCTTTAATTAAAACTTTTCTGGTTCCGGAATCCTGATTGCTGTATGAGGCCAAGAACTAGGACAGCCGACTCCAAACCGTGCATTAAATTATGTAAATTCATGCATGTAATATGTAAATTATGATTTTCCATCATTCGGCGTTTGTTTTTCCGACCTACCAAGTTTCCGTTGGCCAAATTGCTGCCCACCCAATTCAGTGCGGTTTCAATTCAACACCTGAAACATCGCGCTGTTTCAATTCCACCGCGT
The DNA here is from genome assembly GCA_000507305.1 of Breviolum minutum Mf 1.05b.01. Taxonomy (NCBI): domain Eukaryota; class Dinophyceae; order Suessiales; family Symbiodiniaceae; genus Breviolum; species Breviolum minutum. Next base: position 26,556 of record DF242323.1, on the reverse strand, counting down.
TTTGCTCTGAAAACCTACAGACCTCGAGGTCTACCTTGGCTTTTGTGTTTTGAAAGTTGCACTGGAGATTGCTTTTGCCATCTACACACTTTGGCTGTGGAACATCCTCTTTGCCATTGTACAGGTGGCTCCACTGTAATCTTTGGGATCATGATCATGACCTCTGAGATGAGTTCATGAAAAAATACACGTAATGAGTCATGGAAACTTGCAGTTAAGAAGATCATAGGAGATCCTATCAAATCATACCAGCTTACTAAGGTTGGAGGCCCTTTAGAATTAGCCATACATCTGACCCCACAGAGAAATTTTCAGAATTTGTTTCCCACAAAGGTTGGTATGTAGCTGGTGGTTGGGTGGTTTTCCAGGATGCACGATGCACATCCAGTCCAGTCCAAGCACCCAAACTGTTTTTCTTTGTTGGAATTGGTGAAGCTTCAACTAACCACGATATCAGAGATGGTATATACCCAAGATTTTTCGCCTTGCAACACCCCCAAGGTGGAGCCCTATTTTCGTTGATGAGTTTTCGCCCCCAAAAAAGATAGGGTCAACACATTCAAACCCACATTTTTTTCAACAACTGAGTTGTATCAGCACATTTCACATTGGATGTATCCAGGTGTGGATCAGCAAAATCGTGGCAACTTTCGCTTATGCCTTGGGTCGAATTCCATTGCAACGTCGATCCGAGCTCTTAGATTTGAAAGATGGACCAGCAGTGCAGATGGTTTATTGGTGACCGAAAATGTCGGCAAACAACGAATCTGGAGACTGGATCTCTGTATCTTGAAGATCCAGAGTCTCAGAGGTTCCAAAATAGACTTTTATGGATACATGTCCCGGAAATCAAGAAAAAAAACACTCATTGGAGAATTAGAAGACTTTCTTGGCAAGTTTTTTGGGCCGAACAAAATGTACAGATGTGCCCATATTTCCCATACTTTTATTGGGTAGGTTTCCAGCGTCGTGTCAGTGTCCAACCTTACAGACTTGGAACAGACAGGATCTGCGTTGTGAAGCTTAGAATGCAAAGAGGCCGCGGGCCTTACATCACATCAGTGCTATGTCCAGACAATGTGGCTGTAAGCAATGTTTCACCTGTACAGGGAACGCCAAGTTACGAAACTATCTAAGTTGAAATTGTTGATAAAACAAAGGTTGCAATGCATTTTTTTTTTGGAGAATTTGAGGGGGAAAAAACGCCATTGCATCTAATTACTATATATATCTAAAACCATCTAAAACCTTTTGCTAATATTATAAAGACACGTGTGGTACATCTTGTCTCTAAAACCTTGGTGAGATGTATTCATGAAGGAATTTCTACATTTTGTGTGTGAAAGAATTGTGCTCTCGCAACTAGCTGTCCAGCCGTTTTGGCTGGTAACCCGCTGGGATGACTCCCACACACAGGCGTTGGGGCGAAAGGGCTGTTTTTCCCGGTTGGTTTTTTTGAAAGCGATTTGTGCGTTTTTTTTTTCAAGCAGGATAACACTGGAATCACTTGGAGTCTTTTTCCAGCAACCTCGGGGAAATCGAAGTCTCAAGATTCGACGATTCGAATTTCCCGTTGGCCTTTTTAGAAGTCATGAGTCCATGAGGATTAAACGGTTTCCCCGGAAAAACGACCAACCAATCGTTGGGATTGACGGCTATACTTCCCACCCACCGGCTGAAGATGGTGCAGGCTCAGCGGGTGAGCATGGCTGCCGAGGTTTCTTGGTCCCAAATTGCCTGAGGGTATGGCAGTGTGACGACAGGGGCACCTGTCTTCGTCCCAATGCGTAGCAGGATCCCTGCGTATTAAGTAGGAAATTAACATCCAAAATCTTCTATGGTGTTGGATGTTATGAAAGAACTAAATATTTGATTCATATGAAATCATGTGTATATACAGACAGACAGTTGATTATACAGTGAATTATAGTGATATGTATATACATCTATATTATATATAATCATATATATGATTATATAAATACAATTATATACATATATTTGAGGAGCGCTCTAAGTAAATACTGAGGTCAATTCAACGTTGTATTTTAGACCTTTTGAGGAAGTTGGATTTCCCGACTTTCGAGGTGTTGAATCTGTCACAGGCGAAGCACGAGAGTGGGAAGGGCATGAAGGGTGGCATGCAGGGCCCAAGGGTGCTTTCTCTGTGGCCTTACTAAGAAAGGTTTGTCCAAGCGATTCCGGAAGTGGCTGATTGTAGTTCCACAATTGTCTACAAAGTGCTTGGAGCAATGAGCAATGAGACGACCCGGATTTCATTCTAGGAGATTACCAACTAGCTACAAGTGAATGAAGTGTATCAGTGGCTCCATTTGCACCCCTTTTTGCGATATTAGTCGGGTTGTTTTTTAAAACCCATTTCTAGGTAGGCTTCTGCGACTCTCGTTCGCCCGTAAACGCCCGGAAGAGGCAGCTTGGATTTGCGATTGTGGCTTTCGTTCCTTGGCGGAAAAGGGCAGAGCTATCGGTTACATAGCGGAAGTTTTAACAAATGGCTGGTGATGATACCAGACAAAGCACGTGTGAGAAGTTGTAGAGATGTCCCACCGTGCTCAATGTGGTCCAGCCAGTTGCTGGTATGTGGTGGATAGCCAAGTCAGCCTTCAAGTCAGTAAGAAACCTCTCACTTCTGGCCGCATGGTCTGCATACTCTTTCTGAATTGAACCTTTGTGAATGTCTTGTGGTCATCAGCTCCTATCTCTCAAACAGCTTGGGACACTCATTTGTTTAGTTTCTCAGTCACCTTATAAGCTTCGAGGCGGTTTCAATCACCTGCCTTCTGCTTTAAGAAAAACTGGGTGATTTAAACCACAAGGTAAGATGTGTTGTTGGTTGGACCTTAAGGTTATAACTCGTTTAGCCGAGCGGCTTATGAACATACATATATATATATATATATGTACATATATAAATACACATGTATCCTCATGATCCTAACCATTGATCCCAAGTTCCAACCACAACAGGACATGTCAGAGATAGAACCATACCAAGTACCTCCGGAGTCAGCAAATTTTATTTTTTGCTGCTATCATGCCAAGTGAAGAGTCTTTGTTTTTTTCTGGGAATACATTTTTAAACAAACCCAGTGTTCAATTTTTTTTCACCCAAGCACCCAAGCACCCAAAAAAAACACCAATCGTTTCCAGCACCCGAATTGAGGAAATAAAGACATGAATCAGAAATGCGGTGGCACGGGCCCAATGGGCTGCAAATCTCCAAAGCCGGGTGCTACAGAAAGCATGGTACCCACCATGGTACCCAGCATGGTACCCAGCATGGTACCCAGCATGGTACCCAGCATGGTACCCAGTATGGTACCCAGTATACCTGCCCTACAATTCGCTGGCCTGCAAAGCCTGCAAGGCATGGGATGATTCTGTTGGGGTGGAAGGAGACGCTGATCAAATGATTTTTTTTGAGAATGAAAAAACATATCGTTAAAAAAGCAACGTTTTATTTAAAGTTTCAAAACATGAACCTTGATTCATTAAGTTGTTCCTCCAAAAAACTATTCCCACCCCAAAACCCGGGCCACCAAAACCCCCATTTTTTCCAGGTTTATTGGCCGCGAATGGCAAGATTCCTGGGATTCCTGAAGCCCTACAGGTGCCGTGAAAGGATGGTGTCCTGAGTGAGATTTTTTGGTGCCACAAGGTACCCAAGAAACGGGACCCTGGTTGACATGGTTGACTGTTGTGGTTGGGCACTGCAGCATGCCGCAGCGTTTTAGCCTTGAAACCGTGATGAAAATGAGACAAATTGGTGATTCAGTGGCAGGTTGCAGAAAAATCATTAAATAAAGACCGACGGCATGTCTTGTCAGAATTTTCATTGATCAAAGATCTTTTGAAGCTTATACAAAGTCAATAGATTTGTCACACACGGAGGATGCTGCGCAGCTACGCGATGTTTGGTGTCTTTTGATACATCGCATAAAAGCACTTAGTGTACCTAAAAGTATCTAATTTTCAGGGAAAGTCAGCTGACAATTTTAGCTTCATTTCAACTCGAAATCCTCGGCATTTTCATGGAGTTCTGCTATTTGGAAACGTTGGGTCTTCCCATCCACAAACTCAATGGTGCCAACGGCGTGGCCGAAAAAAAAGTGCTTTCCTCAAACTCGAAGGAGGCGACGAAATGCGAGACCCCGGTGATGGGAAGCGGGGACGGAGTCGGAGCGGTACGTGAGATGAAACCGCAAAATGCTTTACAAGAAGCTGCCAGACACCAGACGCGACCTTTGTACATGGATGGAACTTATGTTTTTCATTGTGATGCGCAAGTGATATCGGTGGCATTGAAGGAGGAAGATCCTGAAGTTCTTGTTGTAGAGCTGGATCAAACTGTCTTTCATCCACAGGGTGGTGGTCAACCAAGTGATACTGGCATGTTAATGGCAGATGGATTGCCCAATCTTACGGTGGCCTTCGTGTGCAAAGACAAAGCCAAGGTGCTTCCCGGAGATGATCTCGTTGATTGATGGGTTGAAATTGGGCTATCATACAATCGGGGGCATTGAAAAAACAACACCTATATACAAGTAAAATTCAGGGTAAGTAACACCAATTTCAGGGTAAGTAAACCCCAAAAAACCTTCTTCTACCACCCTCCCCCAAGCAGCGTCGCTGACGGCTGCTGCCGGACTGCAAGCAGCCTGCCACAAGGAGCGACCACAAGTGTAAAAGGTGGAAGGGTCATCATCATCATCATCATCATCATCATCATCATCAGCATCATCATCATCATCATCATCATCATCATCATAATCATCATCATGGCTGAGCGGCTGCCGCTTTTTGTTTTGTTCCCCCCCAGCGAACATAGTTGGAATTTCAATGGATCAAACACTGCAGTGAAAACCACAGTTGGCATTAATGGCGTTTTTTTTTGCCAAAAAAACTTGAAGCCAAAAGTCTAAGAAAGTGCTTGCTTGCCAGGCTTAGTCATAAGCTTGGCACGCAATTCAGAACCCATCCAAGCAGCTATGGCTTTACCCAACCTCTGCTTTTTTGTCTCCGGTTCTTCATTGACATAGGTTTCCAAGAAAGTCTTGACAAACTCAGCCTTCACGGTGCGGAGATCACGTTTCTTTGGGCTCACTGAACTTCCTTTGGTCCCTTTCCTCTCCACATTTGGTTTGGTCCCTTTCCTCTCTGCGGTTGCTTTGGTCCCTTTCCTCTCTGAAGTTCTTCTTTTCTTGGTCGGTTCTGTGGTGATTTTCTTCCCATCATCTTTTTTTGATTCGGGCTCGGCTCCATCCTGCTGACGAGGCACCCCCTTCCTCAGCCATTTGGCATGCCAACGGTCAGAAGCAAGACGGTGAACTTTCTTCTTCTGCTCTGCAGTTTGTTTCAACCCTCTTTTGTTCTTTGCCTTGGCTTTGGCTTTTGAACCTGGCTTGGCTCTCTTCTTTGGCTCCTGTTTTTTCACCCCAGTAGACTCAGCAGGGCTTGGTGTCTCCTTGATCTCAACCGGAGGAGTAGGCTCAGCAGGGCTTGGTGTCTCCTTGATCTCAACCGGAGGAGTAGGCTCAGCAGGCGGTGTCTCCTTGATCTCAACCGGAGGAGTAGGCTCAGCAGGGATTGCATTCTTGATCTCAACCTCAGGAGTAGGCTCAGCAGGGATTGGTGTCTCCTTGATCTCAGTATTTGCCTCTTTGGTTTTAACCTCCAACTCTTCACCTTCGCCTTGAGCAGAAAAGTCCAAGTTCCTGGGTAAAAACGGTTCTGGGGTTTGTGAATCCATCTCCGTCTCTGGAATCTCCTCCCCCAAGACCAAAGTTTCCATCGAAGCCATTCTTTGAAATTGAGGGGAATCAGAAGCAGGAAGACGATCTGGCAGCATTGGGGAAATGCCAGGCGGTAAAGTAGCCTTGGATTTGGCTGCCGTTTTCAAACTATTCCCATTCTGCTTCCCGTTGGTGTTGCCGGTCTTTTCAGAGTCAGCAGCTTCAAGAGATAGCTTGGCAAGTTTTCTCAACGTTGGGGTCGGTGATTCAAAGCTCCTTTCCAGGGAAACCAGCTTCAAAAGATATTATTACATTTATTACTCAACACTGACCCATTTGTTTTTTCACCAAGCTTATCAAACAATTCCATTTTTTAATCAACCCAACTTTGAAAAGTTTATCCTGGGAGATGGTGGTGCAACTACTGCTGGGGCCATGTTGATCTTGGGTGCCCATCGATGATCAAGAACCGCTGGTTGAGGCGGAGAAATTGTAAAGAACCCATTCGAAGGTGGTGGGTCAAGATCAGAGAAGGCCACACCTTCCTGTGAATCTTCAACCCACTCTACTTCCATGGCTCCCATGGAAAAAACCCAAAGGAAAGGCTAACACTTTCAACTAACTAGTATAAGATCCAAATCTCACAGTGAATGAGTTTTACACATGGTTCCAGACGATTCCATGCAACATACCAATTCCCATCCCTGCTAATGCAACATACCAGTTCATAAGATTTTTCAGCTTTCCACATCATCCGGAGGAGTGAGTGCCTTTGCCAACATCCTCGACGTTGCTTGAAGCAAGGCCAGGAGGGAATTCACAATCCCACGCAATCCAATCGGGATAGTATGGCTTAAAGATTGACATTGCAACCAACGCCACATGATTGGATGACTACCCTAGTTCATACCCCTTAGCCTTCTTGCACTAAGCTTTGCCATCAAAAAAGATTCAAACAGTTTATTTATTCAGTGGTAAAGACTATCCAAAGTTAGAATCCCCAATAAGTTCGAATCAAACCAGTTGAGAAACTATTGGATTATGGCAAGCCATCAGAGGGGATGGACAACATTCACAAAATCCTTTGACACTGCTTGTCTTGCAATGTCAAGTCTTGGAAAAGGAAAATCAAAGGCTTTGCTGCTCCTAACATCTTCTCATTTTCGTACATCCGAAGCCTCCAAACCTACGAGTCAGGGTCAGGGTAAAATAATTTCATCCCAAAACATCCAAACATTGAATGGCACCATAAAGTAGATTCAAAGCATTTTATAATGGCGAAATATGGGAACAGATTCGAAGCATTTTATAATGCAAATATATGGCATTTTATAATGCAAAATGTGGGAACGGACCAATTCTATATATCAAAGTTTTTAACCAACCCAACCTCCCGTACAGCTGGAGACTCCTTCACTTGCTTGGCCAAGAAGAAACTACCACAGTTCTTCGCTTTCACATTCCGCAATTGAACAGTAGATGGTTTCCAAAGCATAGTGGACCCCGGTTTGAGAGTCACATCAAACCTGTAGGGACACTCACCAACTTTAAAGATGAATTTTCAGATAGAAATGAAATAACAATTTGATGGTTGAAGCCAATCTATATGAAAGAGATTTTTTCATTTCCCCCACCTATCCACTGTTTCCTCACCCTGACAAACTGTACTGGGGCGTTCTGCCACATGCCCTGCCAATTCGAAATCCACCATCCCTGATTTCTCTATGTCCTGCAAAATCGCCCGAAGAGGCATGCACTGCCCATCATTGCCAGATGAGTCCTGACGCTGAGAGACCCCAGCTGGTTGTTGGAAACACAAAACTGAGGAATATGAGATGGATCTAATTTTTATGGTTTAGATTTTACCGAATGAATGTTGGGGATGTGAACTGGAGATATTGACTCATACCTGGATAATCATTTTTTGTATGGTATTGGATTATTCAATAATGAATGTTTGGGATTTGTGGAGATTGACAATCTGAGATCACCACTAGATCCAGCAGTAACTAGATAATGATCTTGTATATTTATTTGGTTGAGCTTTTTTTTATGCGATGAATGTTGGAGAAGAGGACTTGTGACTTAACCCACCACTGTAGCCCATATCTATGTCATCCCAGCCTCTAAGACACATAGCTCCAAATCATTTTGCAGCGTGAACTTGTAGCCCTTGTCCGGGTTTTCCTGCATAGATGGAGGGGGTTTGTTTGAATGCAAATTATGGTAGAATTTTCAGAAGTGGGTTTGTCCAGAGAAGGGGGTTGAAAGAACAACGCATACTTTGATAAACCCATGGCCTGCATGAAGGTCTCTGCTCTAGCATCAAGTAGCCAGGAACCACCCCCAAACATCAAGATCGGCTCATCAGTGTTGAACGTGGCAGTTCCATTGCCAACCAAGAAAAGTTTTGGCCCTTCAACCACAATAGCTGTCAAGGTTGAAGTAACTGTGAATGTATGAGCACCGGGTCCATACTTTTGAGTCAAAGCATCCATGTTGGTGGGTTCCTCTGGAAACATCCCTTCCCACGAGCTTCCAGACTGAGGCTGGGCATCAGAAGGAACTTCAGATGGTCCTGGGGCAGCAGACACTTCCTGGACAGGTGTGGCTGTCGACGGAGTGGGAGTCGATGTTGAGACGGTGCCCCATTTTTTGTCGAAGTCTTGCAAGATCTTGCGCCACTCGGGCGCTCTTACAACATCTTGCAAGTACAAAGCCCGAGTTTCAGCTGGAATCATCAATGCACCATCTTGATTGACACAAACCGCAAGAGTAGGTACATCCGCAGTAATTGGGGTATCATCCTCTGGGGTAGGTTTGTACTTCGGCAGCAGGGTCCCCATTTTGCCAATGCCATCTTTCCACTCCTGTTTTGGGGAAGAAAAGAAATCAATTCTGGATTCCACCCAAGTTTTAAAAAAACACATGGCATTGGTTTAAACTTTTATCCAACAATCAGTTTTTTAACGGTTCAAATTTGAAAGTTTGATGATGGTAAGTGTAGATTCCTTCAGCAACAGATTGGCAGTGGTTGTGAGACCATAGTTGTGGTTCACAGCTGAATCAGTCAAGGACAAACAGGGGATGTTGAGCTTCAAGCAACTTCTCTCAAGGGTCCCATCGTAGCATGTTGTGTGAACCACAACTGCCCGCTTCACGCGGGTACCTTGGCAGTGGCAGGGGCGAGCACTTTGACAATGGATGATAGAGCTTGAGCACTTTCTTAATTATCATAGCAAAAAAAATGGTCTGGGATGAATTTAGAATGGTGGAAAAATAAATAAACTTGAGTTTTTATTTTGAGGGCCCAAGAACCAAGAAGACTCTGCAAGAGTTGGGTCCATAGGGCTTCCCCAGATAACCATTGTGCCGTCTCTTGCATATCTGTCATGTTCTTGCGGGCGTCGTTCGACTGAAGGAAGGATTTTGCTGAAGGCAAATGGAACTGACCTTCTGCCACAGCAGGAGGTGAAGAACTTGGAGGGAACCCCTGTAGCTTCCATAACTCAGAAGAAGTAAAATCATTGATGACACATGCCTTCAAATCCTTGGCTTCTTCGGGAGACATCTTGACAGCTCGATGACCAGCGCCTCTAAGAGGAAGCATCGAGTCTGGGGCACACAACCACCCGTGGTAGTAGCTTGGGCGATCACTATTTCCATGAAGACCAGAAGTGTCAAGACCAATGTGAATATCCCTAAGCTCCAACTTTTGTTGTTGAACTTTTTCCTCGATACTCCTTCCCAGATTTCAGAATGATGATATCCCAAGGCCTAAGTGCCAACATATACATGTATAATTTACATATATTTATATTATATACAATAATTATTGTTGTAAGTTTTACTTGTATAAAGACAAAGATATATAATATACAAATATTTTACATATATTTTCAAATCGCAGTATATGTGTTGAGACACTTTATGGTTTCATCAGTGTCTAGGACTTTACTTTAAATCAAAAATTTAGGCAATCCCCAAGCTCCTGCTAGCTTGACGCAAGCTTTCAGCAGTGCCTGCCAGCAGCGGAGCCAAGATCAAGCCAGCTGAACCTGCATTCTCAAAACAGGAGAGGAGGCCATGAGTCATACAAAAAATACAGAAAGAATTTGTATGTTGATTGATTCAGTCTTAAAACAAAAAACTCTACGTTGATTCAGTCTTAGCTTCTTTTTTGTGATCGGTCAATCAACTTTGCCATCAGCTGGGTGTGCTTGTTCAATGTCAGAGTTTGCAATACCCCCAACTTGGTATAGTCGGTGACAACGACCACAGCAAGATCATCTGGTTTCACCTAGAAGGGGTCACAGTAGTAGTATATCCTTATGCGATGTCAGGATGTTGACTGATACGGTTGATGGAAAAAATCCTGCATCACTGGTATAAAAACAACATTTCGGGCATCAGAAGCGGTGCAGGATTTTTTCCATCAACAGTAGTGACAGTATGTGACAGTGATCCACCCCCTTGACTACCATCATCATCTACTGCTAATTAACATCGGGTATTTTCATGTATTATCAAGTTTCACCCTACCAACCTGTAACACGCTTGCCGACTGTCTCATCCATGCATCCAGATTGGCCACAGATCCAAGATCTGGAACAATAGCGATGTTGCAAAAAGTCTCCATGAATTTCTCAACCACCCTAAGGGGGAATGAGGGAATGGTTGCGAAGATATTTTCGGTGTTCCAAGGAGGTTTTCTTGCTTTTTGAAATTTGATTTTCAGAACAAACTAATTTTAATAAACACTGAAGATTCGATACACAACCAAGAAACCCCTTCCCAACTTGGAGCTGAGATTTGTTGTGGGTCACTGACACGATGTGTTCGCGAGCGGCTTTCTGTTGGAGTTGATGTTTGTAACGAACCCATGCCAATTCATCCAACCTTATTTCGAAGTGTTTCAGACTCAAATATTATCAAAATACTTTGGCTACAGCAGCTTGAAAGAAGTCAAGGAGAAAATGATACTATTATATAATCACTTATTACCCTTTTCTCCCCTTTTCCCGCTTATACTCTCCTTGAAACATTTGAAAAAAACATTAAGTTGAATTCCTGTATGGGAACGCAATCTTAGAGCGAAGTTCTTGAAACTTTGCTACCATTGTGGCCTCCTGAGCTGCCTCCAAATCCACATCAGTGATACCATCAACACTAATGGCTCCGCGCTGTGTGTCCACAATCTCAGACCAGACTGAAAGATGCTTGATACTCCAGTTCGGAAGGGCTACATCAATGCAACTCAGCACTTCTTGGAAGTAATCCCTGTTCACATGAAGGGAGAAAGAAGTTTTACGGTAGACAGAGTTTGAAAAAACCATCATCAACTTTCAATAGGACTATGATTTTCAAAAAATGATAAACAATGATATCACAAAATCCATGGTTTAAGAGAAAAAGAAAAATCATGAACTCACAGTATTCTTTTGGTGTTGAAGTAACAAGAAATTCAAGTATGATACCCTTTCTTCAAACCCAAACTATTCAACAAACATGAAACATACTTTGACACGCCTGGCCATGAAAGCATCTTTCAAAGATGCCAAGCACTTTTGACGAGCAGTTTCATCTTCATGAAAATCAGTAGCTTGTTTGTACACCTCATACATGACACATGTATAGTCAACAGCCCGCTCCCACTCCTGTGGGTTGGGACGAGCCTTTTGTCTGGAGTTGAGCTTCACACGCCTCACTGCGTTCACAAAAGTGTGAACATGGTTTTTCAGAAACCACAGCTGGATCTCCTTGCTCACAGTGAGCATGCTTTTGAAACTTTGGTTGACCTTGGTAGGATAGGCCCCCAACAACCACCTGCAGTTTCGGAGCAATTCAGAGCTGAACCCTGAGTACTGGTATTTGTGGTAGTTGAGATGTGCAGCAATAATTGCACGACTCTCACTTGTTGTACCAATGAGCAGGTTTTGAATTGCTCGTAACTTGTCAGAGTCTATTTGCCACTTCGTCAAAAACCCTTCAGAGCTGTGAAGCTCATCTACCACAGCACGTAGACGCTTTTCGGTGTTCCAATCAGATGGGTGGGTCCCAGCTGTAGCTTTCAAAGTCATAACATGAGAGAACTGGAGGGCCAAACTAAGTACTGAAGGAGCTTGTCTTTCAGCACCCCTGTAGGATAGCTTCAAGTTCATGAAACTTTGGTTCGTGGGGCTTTGATCAATCATAAGGTTCATAGGTAGCAACCAGGCTTTGTCAAGAAAGGGGATGAAGGGTGTCACCTTATCCCAATCATTCTCCAAGTCTAGCTCAGCACATGCCATCAGAACAAAGCAGATCACTGAAGCCTTCGTGTATCCCTTGATGATGTCCAAGGATCCATTGACCAAAGTAAGCTTGCTGCCTTACTTAACTTTGGTTTTGTGGGGTAGGAACATATGAAGGGAATATATGAGATACAATTCATGAAGGATCCATTAAGACCCGGACTCCCTGCTTCAAAGCCGACCTTACCAAATCAAAAGATCTAAAATTAGTTTCATTAAAAAACAGGAGATCCAGGAGTGGCTACAGAAAGACACCAAGGGTTAGACATTGATGGATAGAGGTTCTCGGCCCAAATCCACACCACCCATCATCATAGATTCCCAGCATGTGATCCAATCCCGCACACACGGCATGCCATCCGGAGGCATCTGGAACCTGAGCAGTATAAGTTGGAGACCCTTGGCTACGGTTCGTGGGATGGGAATGAGTAAAACAGCTGCCTATATGAAATCAACAGTAACATACAAGAAATCGTAGTATACATCATTCAAAAAAAAATCATCAATAGGACTAGAAGCTTCAAAGCAGCGATGGGGATTTTGAGGGTATCCTTCTCCATGCTTTTGTCCAGGACCTTACTACAGTCATCAGTTGATTCTCATATTTGAATCATTTAAGGTAAGGCTTGATGCATTAAAAAGTGAGGCCCCAACAATTTGTTCCGAAGCTTTGAAGAGTACGGAGCACTTGCGTTTTTGCTCATACTGCCTATACCAGTTTTCCAATGCCTGTAGGTTCACTGAAGATACACCAGAATTCCCCGAAAATTGGTTTGGAACAATATCAGCAGGATGGGAGGTGTCGGAGTAGCTCCCATCTTCAAAGCTCAGCAAGTAGTTGTGCATCTCCTTGCATACAGAAAGCGGAAACAACTCCTGTGCTAGAAGGCACATATCATAACACTTGCAAATCTTCAACAAAGCAAGCATGGGACAAAAGAATCGCTGACTCATAGTGTAATTCAAATGTTACGGATTTGTACGTCAACCAGACCTGCAATTAAACCTCCTCCATCCTCTCTTGTCAAACCTGCCTCTCCCAGGTGTCCAACAAGCGTTCCCAAGACNATGGTTTTCAATGCACCAACCCAGTTTGGTGCATTGACTTTTATGTTATAATACTAGTGCAAAATCAATGCAGAAAGATGTCTGCTCACCGATGAATTTGAATAATTTGAATTCTTATTATGATGAACAAAAGTCAATGCATCAGACTCAGTTTGGTGCATCGAAATCTTGCAAATTCAAGAAAAAAAATCCAAGGTGCATCGATTTCAAAGACTGAACCACCCCGGGTGCATCGATTTTTGGGATTGAATCATTCCGGGTGCATCGATTTTTGGGATTGAACCACCCCGGGTGCATCGATTTTTGGGATTGAACCACCCGGGTGCATCGATTTTTGGGATTTAAATACCCCGGGTGCATCGATTTTTTGGTTTTAAGGTTAAGGATTGAACCACCTCAGGTACATCCAATTGTATATCTTTTTTGGGGGTCTCATGTTCCCAGGAATCAGAATCACCCAATGGTGCCTGGCAGTGGCTTTTGCAAAGGCACCTGGGCCAACCGGGTTGCTAAGCAACAGTCGAGTGTGAAAGGGAACAAAGGAATGAATAATCAAACCAACCTGGTATAAGCAACACTTCCCCTGGACTGTACAAGTTCAAACAGCATATTATATCACTTTAAAGCAAGTCAGTGGTATAACTCAGGGATAGTCATTGACTGCGAATTGGCAGCGTATTTTTTCCAGCAGTAGAGTACCAGCGTTGGAGTTTGTCGGATCAAGAAATATGTTAACACATGCAGCTACTGTCAGTGACCTTTTGGCCACATTTGCCTGGTCTTCAGACCTCACCATTAGCAGTATCATTTTTTCCAGAGACTACATCTATCAGTTCAGCTACTGCCTGATGCACTTTTGAAACAGCTTTTGAAAGTGCAGTAGAAGTGGATGACGATGAAGTTCCTCCATCAACAGCACTCCAAATAGACTCACTATCAGATTCTACAACTTTCTCAAACCCATCCTCCTCAACCCCATCATCGCATGTCTTCGAAAGAGCAATGGAGCACTGTTCCTGCCAATGCTGCCTGATGGACAGACTTAGCTCACCTTTGTTTCCCTGGCCAGGAAGGCCGTGTCGATGGCAAAGTTGTTGCAGCTCTCCCTTTTTAAGGCAGGACAGCCCTTGGGTTGGGTCACATGGATGTTTTTCTCCCCGAACCACCTTTCAAAAGAGTTGACGTAGCTCTGGAACAGTCAACGGAGTGAGTTCAAGATTCTCTTTCACATAAGGCTTGATTTGATCTATCAAGTCTATCTTCCTTGAAGGTATGGTTGGCGCTAGTGATCTTGACCACATATGTGGCGGGGGGGAATCCATGGGCCAGCAATGGAAGCATCGTTTCTTATCAGTCATGAAGACTTGACTGGCTAGCTATGCAGGTTTGAGCATAGATTTGCTGCTAAGTAAGGTAAAACCTTTGGATCTTGACTTCAATTTTTCACATCTTCAAAGCTTTAATGGCAAAATGATGCTATGGCAACTGATGGGACATATTTGAAACATCAAAAAGCGACCTCACTAATCCGCGATACAACATTAATTGTTTTCCCTCAAACATTGCGAGCTCCGCCAAATGCTGCTCTCAATGGAGCTGAAGGGGCTATTGCTGCTAAAACAGTGGGGTGGAGTTGAAACCGTGGTTCTACTTCCCCAGGTTCATTTCCAGACACCGCATGCCAGGGAAGATCAGGTAACCTGGCCTCCCTATAGAAACGATTGGTTGCCAATCCTTTCAGATATTCTACACATTCATTGTATGATGCACCATATTCTGCCTGCACAGCAGCCGCCAAACTGTTGCACTGATCCCGAAAGCTGTTGGAGTGATTGTTGTCATGCCTTAGATGTGATGCAGCAGGGCATAGAAGTATATATCATGTGAAATGGTTCCCAAATGAAGCTGGTTCCCAAATGAAGCTAGTTCCCAAGCGATAATCTAGCATGATTACAGGCAATCAAAAGTCAAAGTTACAAAATAGTAAGTAAAACTACTACTCAGTTCAAATGATGATACTTCGGTTGGGGCACCAAACCAACTCGACTTGATCTCTGAGAAGTCAATACAAGAAGGGGTCGTTGGGAAAGGTTCTCACTCCCAATATAACGTTTCACCAACATAATCACATCAAATGGGTGAGGAGCAGCTCGAATGCTTGCTTGGTCAACATTTTGCTGAAGGTTCTCTGGCAGATCTAGCAGGGTCACCATCATAAAAACAAAAGTTTAACATCACAACAAACTCACTTTCTCCCGCTAAACTTGATTTTGGGGGAATTATAATTTGCATTACATTCATTCCTGACAACTCAACTTACTAACAACATTTAATTTAAAATCACATCCCCCAATCCACCTTTCCGAAGGATGGCGATAAAACAGTGGTTTGCTGAGCTATCTTCAAGAAGACCCCCGGACAACCCTACTTCTTGCTCTGCTTTGAAATGCCCTTTCCAGAAGCGAACAGCATCCAACTTACTAACTTTGACTACTGTGTCGAGGCCAATAAATGCTCGCATACCCGGTCTTGATAGTTCATCCTCTAGCACTGCCATCACCGATTCTGCTGATAGGAGTTTGTCGGACGCACCAACTCTACGTGCAAGTATTCCCCAGGCTTGATCCAGCCTATCATGCGTGTGGGACTTGCGAAGATTCAATAATCCAGTCATACGGACTTTTGAAGTGCGATGTGAGGTTTGATAGGTATGAAAGCATAAACTGATTCTTTGCCTCCCTCACCGTATTGTCAGAAATTACCAGAAGAGTATCCGGCATTTTTCTGCCACTTTCATCCGACATTCTCTTGCAATCTTCCAGAGTCAAAGCCACCATTTCTATAATAGCACTTGCGTCATGTCTGGTAGATTCATCCATGACAAACAGTCGAAATTGCCATCCTTGACTTGTGCTAGGATCATCTTCAGATCTTTAAAAGTAATTAAGAGAGGGAGTCCGGGAGCTTCTTTAAAATTTATCCATTCAATAAAATCAACACCTCCAAGATGCGCCCAAGTATCCCATCGCCCAGGCACCATGGATCTTTAAGCATGGCCGTATGTGCTTGCTCCTTATTTCCAGCGAGGCTGCTGCTGGGAAAGTACAGGGGAGCAAAGCAAAGACAACCCATGATTTAGCAATTGGCAAGTGGTCAAAAAAAATCAAAGTAGTAGTAAGTAATTTGGCAGGGTTCAAGGCTGCCGATGCTCGCAAGTTCTTGTCTCGAGGAATTGCAAATTTTTGCTGATCAATACCGTCTAGAAGTACCACTAGACAGCCACTGAGGCTGTCTCTGCTTAATTCTTGTAGTGCCCAACATGCACTTCGATCAACATACTGGTCGTGTAAATGGGCCCTGTATGATTTCACTGCAGCCAACTTGATATCCATAGCTACACTCCGATCATTCATCTGCTGAGTAAGTCGTTGGCATACCGAGCATTGAGTGAACCTTACAGGCTTGTGCCATTACACAATGACGATTTTTGATAAAAATATCTTGAATGGCTATCCATAAAAAAGAACAATCAGACAATTTGATAGTTGCCCCAGAAGAACATGGACCGAGCACGAAACTTGAGAACATCGGACCACCTGCTTTGGTAAGCTCGGAGAAAGGTGCTATACCTCAGTAGTTTTCCAGCATAGTTGGGGGCAGGCAAGGATCAAAGGAGGAATAAGAACTTAAATCTAATACTCAGTTTTTCATGGACCCACTGTGCTTTGTGTTTGTTATCAATTAGGGTCTGTACGATACTGCTTTGCTTTGAATCAGCTGTCGGGTAGCCACATAGTGGTGATAGAGCTGGTGACAATTTCCTGGAGGTAAATACTTTGTGATTTTCTTCTTGTCAGCCCCATGAAGAAGTTGTAGGGATGAACTGGCACCAGGTTTGCCCAGCCATGAAGCAAGTTCAGAATCTGAAACATCACTAGCCACTTCGATTTCAGCATCATTCGCTTTAGCAGCTCTTCCCCTCCTGATAAACCTGCCCGAAGTGAGAGAAACAACTTCCATAATACAAACCATATCCTGTAACTCCATGTTGAACAAACCCTTACAACCAGAAACTATCCCAAAAGTTATTTGATCCAACGCACCTGTCTGGTAAGGTTTCTGCCAACTGTTCATACATTGTTGTGAAGAATGCATCGGCACTGTATGTACTTTCACGTGACCCACCCTTGTTCTTCCCATACCTCAAGTCCGGTGCTGTGTTCATGCCCTTCCTCAGGCGTTTGGAGCCTATGCCGAGCAAGGCAGCGAGACACTTCTGGTTGATGGTTTTTTGGAGAAATGTAAAGGTAACGTTGGCCCCATCTCCATCCATGCATTGGTGCATCTTAGCAGGTGTTCTAACTACAAAGATGAAAACTTAAACTTCAAAACAAAGGTTTTTTATTTTGAGGGAGCAAGCTGAAAAGACAAACGAAAACATTGGTTTGGCAGAGGTACCAGTGAGTCTTGGTCAAATTTCTCGAGGCCCCAAAACTCTTTCAGAAATGAAGAGACTTCCTTCTGGGTGTACTGGGTGAAGCAAATCTTCCTGGCGCCTAAGTATTAAAAAAGAATTAGGCGAGATTATTAAACTGGAACACTTTTTCAACTGTGTATTGTTCCTTTTTACTGCATTCAAAAAAAAAGATATGCTAAATTTATCCATGAAGATTCAATTGCATGTATCCTTGGCCATCAGACTCACCAAACGTTCTTCCGAAACACCATTCAATTGGTAAGCTTTTGAACGACTTGCTCGATCATATGTTGCTTGAGCAGACCTTGTTGAATTATCGTAGACTCGTTTCGGTTTCAATGGTTTGCCAGCTTCAGCAGCTTCTTTGGCAAATCTAGATTTTGCTGCAGAATGGATGGAGTGCCAACCAAAATTGAAAACACTAGGCTCATTGATCACCGAAGCCGAAGAGTCTGAATCACTTGATGAAGCTTCTTCGGGTTCAGCTGCAAACAATCTCTTACTTTGAGCAGGCTTAGGCTGATAAGTGGTTGAAGGCAATTCAGGTGGTTCAGCATCAAAAGGTCTCTTTGGCTTGCCAACTGCCTTCTGTTTTGAACCTCACGGGAAATGAATCCACTACTATTATTTCTTTGAGGTTTGATTGATCTTGATAAACTCGCACCAATCCCATCCAACCCTATCCAACCTGGCTGCCCTCTGCCAGGTTTCTGTAGCTGTCGCTTCCTGCTCCCTTCTGGCCCTTCTGCACCAAAGGGCCGCATGGCTCAGATTTCAGGATGCATTTGAATCCAAATTATATGACGTATAACTATAACATAGTAGATCTTTGAAATGGCAACAGAGATTCTTTGGATGAAAAGAACCTGGAAATCTTCTATTGATGGAATGTCGGGATCATTTATCAGTTGAGGTTTGAGGGCTATTCCATTGAAACTGCACATAGACCAGAGCCAAACACAGCTACTTCAAAGGACTGGCTTATTGATCTTATCGATCTTTGTGTGATTTGCCTCCCTTCCACATGCAGCCACTGGGAACTGCACTGCCTCAGGCCAGCCACGTTGTGTGTGCAAGCCTGGCACGTAGGCGCTGTATGTCTAAGTAATGGATGCTGGTTATCTAAAAACCGAGTAATGATTCTGATTTCATTCATCAAAGGTTTCCATGTTATGGATCCACTTGAAGGTAGTGGTTGGATCTTTTTTCCTCCGGTTGAAATGGTTATCGAGTTCGAATTAGATCAGAATCGAATCAGCTGTTGAAGGTTCAACATTCTGCCACATAGCAAATTAGCTGTTGTAAAATTCCCCTCGATATCAAGGATTTTTCCTGGAAATCAAGAGGATATTGAGAAGCATTCCTGTGCCAACACTCGGTAGGTGCATGCCGTTAACGCGGCTCGAGTCAAGAATCCCTCATTGAAAAGGGAGTGGGAAGTCTCACACAGATTCACTTTGTCCTAAGATGACTCAATCCACAAACGGTTTTGAAAATGTCAGCTCGAATTGAACTTGAAATTTTAAGGACATTCATGACGAATTAATATCACGTCATATGATGTGAGCTCAGAATATGTATGTATGAATCCATTTTTTCAAATAACTGCTGACACAAGTTCCACTCGGGCAGAAGCACATTGTGGTCCCCAGACAGGATAGCCCAACGAAAAGAGCTTCTCCCTTCCAGTATAGCAACGCTTCAAACCTTCGGACCTCAGAGATGCGATTCATATTGATGAATAGATTAGTGAGTATAAACTGATATGATGATGATCTTTCAAAATCATCTAATGTTGAAAACCATTGATTTAGGCACTAGCATCTAAACACAACTTATTTTTCTTTTGTCATGGGGCCAAAGGTAGGTGGAAGATGTAGCCAATGTGGGGAGCTCTCCCTTCTTCAGATCCATCCGCCCACGACCATCCTTGACACTTTGCGACAGGTCGAAGATGGATTTGTGTGGGCAGTGCTCCCGGTACAGCTGCAAGCTACGCTGCATGGACCTCATCGGCGCAGATTGGTTTGGGGATGAAGGCAACACTACATACTACTACAGTTTACACTGTTTCAAATAATGCTTAACTCTTTGACAAAATGATGTTGTTTGTATTTCATCAAGTCAGGTTAGTAACGGAGGCAGGTTCTTTTCACGATCCCCAAGTCCACACAAAAAGTTGACTTCTTCTGGTGGAGAGATAGCAAAGGCTTTTGGGCACAGTTTGAGTTCACATTTTCCAGAAAGAAGGACATCAATGACTTGCTGATAGCTCACCTCTTCCTGAGCTTTCAGAAACAACTTCATATCTGAATTGGATTGAGATTTCCAACACAGCTATGATTCAACATTTTCAGCTATAACTGAATCCAAAAATGCATTTATCATGGCGAAATTCAATCGATGTATTCTATTTCACCAATCACCCCAAGAATCATTGAACCAGTTCATAGCCTTTGGATCCCACGTGTTGCGATACTGCCGAGGCCGCCCTGTTGGATAGCCAAACAACTGTGGGTGCAACCTTGGGTGTTTCCCGGGAAGTTTGTAAGTGGGTGTTTGCAATAGAGGATTTGTGTCAATATGTTTCAATATGACAGACATCATCATCATGAAAATAATGAGATATCATAAGTCAGGAGACAGTGCCATGCTTATCGAATGATCGCACGACTTGTCAAGCATTTGAGAATCATAACCTTGAACATTTTCATGTAGAGATGACTCCGCCACATTCATACAAGCTGTCCCAACTGCGTGGCACTGAGCTTTTGCCACGTTGGTGAAAGATTCCTTCTTCCTCAGCCTAAGTAAGAGAGAAGCTGGTCACATATTTTATAAGGATATATTTGAAACCATTTTTAAATACTTTTATTTATGTCTATATACAACTTTCCAAAAATCGGGGCCCATGGAAAAACAAAACCTAAATTTAATACTTTACTAAGGCCCTTACCCTCAAAACATTTGAGTATAACATCATACAATTGCTAAACAAAAAAATCCCAGTGCATCCAATGATCCGCGAAAACAAAACGCATGGAGCACCCAACACCAGTCGTGTTTTGTGGTGGAGGGGAAAGACACACTCTTTGCCATGTGCTAGGCAATAGCATTTCTTCTTGAACTTGATCTTTTGTGGGTCCAAAAGACGGCCATTGGGAACTTTGTTTTCAATCACCTCTAAGATGTCCGGGAACAAACAAGTATCAGGCCAAAGGTTCTGGATCCACTTCTGGCAAGTGGGATCTTTCTCTACCTCATAGCCAAGGGAGATATCATTTGGATTCATTCAGCAGTAGTCTTGGGAATAGGAGCGTGATTTAGTTTCAAAACATAGCTATTTACTACTAGTTACTAACCCTTTAAATCTTTACATTTAAACATATCT
>DF242322.1:21792-53678 GCA_000507305.1 Breviolum minutum Mf 1.05b.01 | reverse complement strand
TCTACTTGACTCTACTCTACTTGACACTATTCTACTTGACTCTACTCTACTTGACTTAACTTTACTGAGATGTCGTTCGTATATCGGAAGTTTCTGAGCTAAACTTCCTTTGATAATATACATATTGTCATGTCATATGTTATATGCAGATTATCAAATTGAATGCAAAATAATGAACTATCATCCCACATCATTTGACAACTCCGTGACAGGTTTGGCAATTTTTTTAAAGCCAACTTTGGAGGTGGGAGATCCAACCCTAGCACGGTCAATCTATAAATTGGACCCGAGGCAGGTGATTTTGTCACTGGCCTGGTGGTGCGGGAGATTGATCTGACCACACCCAGGCGCGTTAAATTTTAGGCTGCGGCTTGGCGAGGATTTTTTGTTATTCAACTTTTTGTTTGGGAAAGTTTATAGCGACAAAAAGGTTCTTTTCCAGCCAAAGTACCATTCCTTGGTCCATCCATTTTCTAATGTCAGACTTTGCAGAGTCTGACAGGATATTTGTAGACTCGTTGCAGAGTTGCTGTTGCTATCGAGAACTGGCCTTTGGATTTTTGCGTTTAGATTTGAGATATTTCCATATTATAATACATTTTTGTCAACCTGATGATCACCTAGAGTAGATGCTGTACCTCCATCCCTGCACCTCACATTTGCAAGCGAACATTCCCAGCCCCATAGGTTGTGACGATTTAGAGAATTCCCCAGAGCATGGTGTTGAAGGTTTACCAACTACCACACTTTGCACCTGGAAAGAGCCACCGACAAGTGGTAGAACCATAGAAACTTCTTTCTTTATTTGCCAAACTTTGTTCAGCGTGTATTCATGTTTACGTTTGCCATGTCCGGATTATGTTTAAGTTTACCCTTGGTTGCCTTGAGCCTCACCCTTTGCAGGCTTTTACTAAGTGCAGCCAATGTGGTGGTGCACTGCTAGCTGAACTAGCTGAAGTCAGACGCTCGTGTAGAGTTTATGGATGGGTTTGACATGGTTATCCGAAAGATGAAATAAAGATTGCAGTACCAAACAATAGAGTCAATAGAGTTCGCTTGTTGCTGTTCTTATCTTGTTCGTTCCGTGAGATGACAATTGTAGTTGAAATGCTGCAGAGTCTACTGATGCAGAATTCACTGGCCTTGCAATTTCTTTGACTTGGGAAACTGTTTTGGAAGGGAAATGAAAGATGTGTTGATTGCTGACCAGTGAATGCTCATGCTGCGTGTTTCTTTCGAACGACGTGTCTTAGATATGATAGATAGCCACGGTAGACAGAAGCTAGACAAGAGAAAAACACCGGTGCTTGGGTCTCCCAGTCTTTGTGAACCAATATGATTCGACAGCCGGATGATTTAGCGACCTTCCAATAGTAGGATTGCAGGGCCTGGTGAATCAGCTGACTCACCGTCTGTATCCGTCTGTACCATTTTGAGAGGTGACGGGGCGGTGCTTCATGAGTTTTCAAAGGCCATGTCTTAGGCCGTGCCTTTGTGGCTTCTCTGCTCCTGGCGGCTTGCTCTTGGCTGAATAGCCACCGCAAGATGGAAGTAATTTATTGTACAGTTAATTATTCTAATTGTACACGTTTTTATCCCATTGAATTACTAAGGCAAGAAAACAACAAGAACATACAACGTCTTTACATAACTGTCCTGAGTTTCACGTCAGATGACCGTCATGATGACTGTTTGACTGCAGTTGGATGGGATTCAACTGCACAAAGCGCCAACTACATTTTAGAATCATTTTCTCAGCAGATCTGCAAGCAATAAGGCATCTTGGTCAACCTTTTTTTTGAGCCAATGTTTCTTTGGCTTTCGTTGGCTTGTGTTTGTCCCATGCGTTAGACTTACAAAGGCCGCAATTTAACAAGCCAATGGCAAGTCGGGCAGATGAGAGGCTTGCGATTATGCGCAGCTTGACAAAAAGGTTGCAATTGTATATATATCCTTTGCGTGGCTGACATGATACATGAAGACTCGGCCGCTCTCTTTTTGCAGCTACTGTTTGTTCAGCTTAATTCTGCGCGTCAAAGTGGAATGCTTTTTTTAGTCGTTATGCCGCTTGAGATAGACAAACACAGATATCCAACGGCATCCATCTTAGTTCTTTTGTGTTTGAAGATGTATGCTGAGTTATACTGAGCGCCGGGTGACAACTGTTGAGGCAGTGCTGGGGGGACACAACTGTTTTGAAGCCCGGCTAAATTTGGCAACACAATGAATTGCCGGGCCAAGCCTCTTTTGGGACCTGCCAGATCTTGCTACTGCATAGATGGATAGATTCTGTGAGATTCATTTTGACTTGTCGTCTAAAGGATTTGATTCATTGAAGCAGCTACAAGCAGCTCCTGGTGGGTCCTGAGAGACCAGGTCCATTGACCGAATGCACAGCGGCTTGACAAGATCCCTTCAGCTCTACCTGCAGAGCCCTCCTCGAATTGGCTTTGAGGACAGCCCAAATCACTTCAGTGACATTGCTCTTCCCAACAGATTTCGCAGGGCAAGGAAATTTAGAGGAAAGGTGAACGCCATGTGATCGCCTGGGGATGGATGATCGAAGAATATCAACAAAAATCACCTCGAAGTTCAAGACAATGTGACCACAGGATTGATTTCCATGTCAGCTTCCAGAGTTTAGAAGCTCAAGATGAAAGCATCACAGGAAGCACGGGGCAATCTACCAAAATATACCCAATAGCAAAACACCATCGATGCCTTAGGAAGTTTTCCTAGTCCAAGCAACCCATCCCGTGTCAAGAAAAGGCAAAATCAAGGGAAATGTCAGGAAAGAGAATGTACTGAAAGCGGATCAAAATCAAGATATTGACAACATTTACAGTAATATTAGTGTAATAATACTGACACATTGATATGTTTGACATGATTTTTAATCGCCAGGTATACGGTATACAGTATCTATACTATCTATACTATACAAGACACATTCTCAATGTGATGATGTCGATGTTATTGTTCTGCCACATCCTTGCATCCACTTCTGCAGTGTTGAATGCCTCAGGAGCAGCTACTACTAGCCAAAAACATCAAAATACGTAAGAGTATTTAGTAAGGATGATATAAGAACACTTAAGTTTTAGATGCCGCAACTGGAGCAATGGCTGGAAGCTACACTTACGTCCTTTTGGCATTCTTAACCTTGGTGGAGGACGGGAGGATGACGGGGTAGGTAATCAAGCTGTGTGGTTCTGCCGAGTGTTCAGATGAGATCAGATGAGGCCATGAGCAAGCTCACATTTGGACCCACTTGACTTCACTCAATGATTTGACTTTCACAGCTGTATACAACTTGCTTTACTTCGTTGACATGTCTGTGATTTCTATGGCTAATGCCAACAATGAGTATGCCCGATGTAGAATAGGTGAGACATGCATATGTCTGGTCAAATTGTAGATTGAAGTCAGGTCACGCCACCCCTAAATGGTATAGTAATGGCATCGTATGGTTGCTTAGGGAACAGGAATTGCCAGGTTGGTGAAATGTTGGATCACGGGTCTGTCGAGGCAAATGGCTGCTGCTTTCGCTTTGGTTATGGTGCAGGAGAAATTCCCTGTTGCCTGCAGGTGGAGAATTTGTCATTTTGCACAGCCGACTCGTTGCCGTGATATGTCCATGGTGACCAGGTGAACAAGGGCCTCAGCAAAGAGAAGTGTCATGCGCAGTTGCGGCAAAACAGTTTGGGTGGCGAGATGGGATGGAGGTACGGGCAGTCCCAAGTCTGGTATTTGTTGCAGTTTCTTGGAATTGGATGCTGAGATATGCTGAGTATCCCAAGGTATTTCATGTGATCTCATGCTTCTATCTAGTGTGATCCCATGTCATTTCATAATCATTTGGAATCTAATATCATTTTTTGGATGACGTCAATTTTCTTGACGCAACTCACCATGAGTGTTTCGCCTGCAGCTCCAGCTGTCCACGAAGCGCTTTGGAAGCTGAGAAGCTGCTGAAGGTGCAACGATATGCATGTTGTGTGGCTTCGTACAGCTATGGGCTTCGGATGCTGTTATAAGAATCGAGATCAAAGGTGAATGATTCAGTTTGATGAAATTACGGATGTTTACGGATATTTACGGATCGTATATAATCTTATCATTCTGGATTTGGACTGATCTTGCTGAAATCATGAATCGTTGTTCGATGATGTTCAGGCGCCTCCAATCAGTCATGAACTTAGCTTCCAATTTGCCAGCGCAGTGCTGCTGTTCAATCTGATTCAATCTCCACGTTTTTTAGACTTGACCATAGTGTGATTGAGGATGCTAAAACAATTAACTCCAGAACGAACATCTTTTCAGCATTGTTGGATTGGTCCATCAACTTTCCAATCTTTTACTGTAAGTACTATTGGTACCCTCCCAAAATCATTGCTGTTGAGCTGAAGTAGCTGAGAGGTGCCAGGTAAAGAGCGTTGCATCTGAGGTTCTCCAAAACCTGGAAATGACACTGAAAGTGCGCGGAACGGCGGAAAGGGGAGGTCAATTTTTTTAAGCAAGTGGAAGAGTTTAACTATCCGACTATCCTATGCAATAATAATATGTCAACATATGTCATATTCTGTACTTGTCTTTTGTTTTTTGAATTTGTCTCACAACGTGACACCACCACTAAACCCCAATGCAATCGAGTTGGTTGAAGATGTCTCTATCATGTTCTCTATATTCTGCTGCCTTTGCACTGGATTCTTTGCTTTTGGTGTTCCAACCATGCAGACGCTTGAAGCAAATGACTCATGACCATCTGTGGCCAGGTGATCCAGATAGCTCGTGCCGCCATTTGCCAGAGGGAGTTCCTTTGCCAGATCGAGAAACATGTTTTACGCATTGTATCGCAGTTGGAAAAGTATGAACAAGTTTGGAGGCATATCAGAAACTTGGACAAATGCTGATCACCAACTCCACGTAGACTGCAGTCTCAGCGACTTGCCACTTGACCAGAGGTTCGAAGCCAAAAAGATCTCCCAGCACCTTTCAAGTCTGGATCGATCTTGGAGGTGCTCCAAAGCATGGTAAGTAGCGATGCTAGTGATGTTATGTGATGTTAAACTGTTAAACATTACAATTATAACATTGTTAAACTATGTCAAAGGTCCTAATTTTAAACTTGACATTTATGGCAAGAAACTGTAGAAGGTCGTGCATATGTGCGTATACATTCATATATAGAGCGATATGTCTTTAACTGTTGTTGGAGGGCTTTCTCGGTCAGGATATAGCTTGCAATGATTTAGGTCTTAACATGTTTTGCTTCCGCACTTTGGCTGTGAGGTGGGCTGTGCGATTGGCTTTCACCCACTGAATGAATCTGAAGAGTTTTGGAACGTCAAATGCGTTGGTTGGGACGCATGGAGTGCAGCCTGGCGAAGGTTAGTATAGTTTAGTATAGTGATTACAAGATACATGATGCAGCAGGATGCCCTTTGCCTTTGATCATTTCCATTTATCCGCCATGGGAATGGGCCCTCGCTGCAGGCCACAGGTCATTTTGGTGGTTGCGAAGTGGTGACTTGCAGCTCGATGAGTGATACCTGGGGCACTTGGACGGGAGCTCTTCGCTTCAACAGCACATTGCGCTTGGAATGTGCTGATGGATGCTTGAAAGCAAAATGCATTTGGAATGAGGGGGGGAAACCGGGAAACTTAGCACTTTTTGGAAGCTTCAAATTTGTTGATTTGGCTGAGGTGCAACAGATTCCTTGGAGTCAGGAACGAAAGAACTTGAATTCCTGAGTTGAAGGTGCCAGGATACTTGATGTTTTCCACATTTCACAGCTTGATTTTGTATCCTTTGATTCTAGATGCTCCAAGTGAGCTGGGTGCTGGGTCCCTTGGATGGCATGGCCTTTGTCTTAAGATATTTGGAGCTCAACGTTTCCGCCTTTGGATCCTAAATCTGAGGATTCAATGTTGAAGGAGCTTCAGAGACTTGGTTGCCTTGTGCGCAAGTCGAATGTCCTTAGTTCTTCAAGTCCTGATGTGCTGCCAAGTGCCAAGGAAAGTAATTAAGGAATATGCAGGACACTTGTGCTCTTATGGTACTGGTGTGCACACCGAGTATTTTTTCATCAGCTACAATGTGTTCAGCCATACAGTACCGAATTGCTCTTGGAAGTCATGAACACATATGATGCATTCCCTAAGGCCCTATGCTTGTACACATGCCAAGGAATTGTCATAATATCCATGCATATCCAAAAGAGTGAGGTAGACTGTATGAAAATAGTGCATGAACATACGAGTAACATAGATCCTGTACTCGGTGCTTTCTTGCTTCAAGTGGTGTTGTTCTACAGACAGTAGATGTCTTGCATTTCTCTCTTTCAAAAAATCGACCAAGGAGCTTCGTTGTCTGCCTTCTGGTCTTTGGGACCATCTACCGGGACAATGTTTGCCCAACGGTGGCAACCCAGAACTTTGGAGGACTTGAAAACAACATCCAACACTTGAGAACTTCATTTTTTGGAGGAATCCTTTCACTTAGCCGCATCGTTTTAAAACGGCTTGTTTTGTTCACCGTTTTCATGAAGCGTTTTTTTCGGCATCCAAGTATGACATTTCAATCAGTATCGAAGTGAGAGTAAGCTAAATTGAGACGGAGGCATCTCAATAGCAATAGGCACATATGCCACCTTACTTTCTCGCCTTTATCACCTTGCTTATTTTGCATAAATGTCTACCTCCGATGCATATGCACTCAATATGCACTCAATGTTTCTGTTGCAGGAGTAAATTACGATACTCGGATCCTTGGATGCAAAGCACCGGCCGTTTGTTCACACGGCATGATGTAAGTTTGCCTGCGCTCTCACACTTAGATGACAGAGGAGTGGTCGGTGTCATCTCAATGCTGTTGAGTTCTTTCCCTCCCACTAAAAAGAGTATGGGCAAGGTTGGTCTACAGAATGTTGCTGATATAACGTGTAACTATGTCCCACATGGCCAGACACTACCCAACTTCACCAATCTACCTTGCAACTACAGATGTCAAGGCTTTGCTCAGCTTTTTGGGCATCGTGGTGACCATCACCTTGGTGCTGTGGGTTTGCCGACCCCCATCAGAGCAAGGCACCAAATTCCGTGAGAAGCATGAGAAGCTAAGCATGTTGTGCCGGGAAAAACATGAAACCAATAAATCGTGCATGCATAATTGATATGTTCCAATGTTCCTGTTTTTTTCATTTTCTGGCGAAGCAGAGGTGGGACAGGCAGCTGCTATAATATGTACGTTTGCCTACAATCTTTGGCTTTGCTTGAAATTCACTAAATTCATGCTCCAACAGCACTTGGCCAGCAATGAGTATGCTGAACTAGATGTAAGTCTATGGGCTGATGGATGTGGAGAATTTGCTGCTCATTGTGTTTGCCAGGTCCGAATCCTTTGAGCCGTCAATCCTTGGCGACGGAATAAGTCAAAAACAGTTGTGCGGGTATGTGCGGGCTGCCTTGAGTAGTTACGTACACGGAAGACATGTCAGATTGTCAAGAAAATAATGCAACCGAGTAAGTATAGCAGTGCAAAGTGAGGATTGAGAAAGATATATGTTGCAACAACTGCAGCCTTTAGGCTCAAAACATAGCAAAGTGCCATGTGGTGTAACTAAAATAGTGCAGTGGGTATGTGCTTCCGCTTTGGCCAGATTTCCATCATGTTCTCAAAATGTTCATGGTAAAGGACCCATGTAAGAGCCTAAATCTATCTCGCAGTTAGATCAACCAAGATCTTTGGCCAACAAAGACATCAAATGCTCCGATGGTATCATCATGGTTGCCACCAGCACCTTCATTGCTTGGAAATTCACCACCTTGTCATTTCAGGCGGGAAAATGTTGACAAGAATAAGGAAAGTAAGGACAAGTGTGCAATATCCCAGGTTCTTTTTCTTTCTCTAACCATAACAGGATGAGCGTTTATGATCGTTTATGCATGCCGCAGGCTTCAATCGTCTGAATGATTCTTGACCCACTGAATATGCAGCAACAAATATAGCAAGAAAATCCTTGACACATCCCAACATCGACGCGTCTACAGGTCCTGGGGTAGTGACTGGCGCAATCTGCGCTTGGGCTGTGAAGCGGTAGGTGAGAGGTCCAAGGCACAAGCTGTGTAGTGAGAGATGCTGTGGGTTGGAGATAGCACGAAAGGTTTTGTGTAGATAGATACAAATTGTTTGGTGTGTTTATATGTTATGGACATGTCGACATTCATTAACAAGACATTATTGAAAAGAAGTTTTTGTGAATCCATGAAGTTGCATAAGGTGCTACAGCTGGTGCAAGCTGGTGCTATTTGATTTCCAGTGTGGATTTTTATCACCTTCCTTAATTTGAATGAACAATATTTAAATTACATAGTACTATCTACTACTATGTAAATATGGAAGTCGCAGAGTTTATCGATAGAGTAAAATAATATTAGAATGAAAGAATAGCAGCGTCAAAGAATAGAAGAGCAAAAGAATAGTAGAGTGAGTGAAAGAATAGTAGAGTAAAATAATGGAGAGAAAGAATAGTAGAGTAAAAGAATAGTAGAGTAAAAGCATAGTAGAGTCAAAGAATGGTAGAGCAAAAGACCAGTAGAGTAAAAGAATAGTATAATAGTATAGTAAAAGAACAGTAGAGTAAAAGAATGATGGAGTAGAATAGTAGAGTCAAAGAATGTTAGAGCAAACGAATAGTAGAGTAAATGAAAAGTGGAGTCAAAGAATAGTAGTAAGAGAACCCTAGAGTCAAAGAATAGTAGAGTAAAATAATAGTAGAGTCAGGGAAAAGTAGAGAAGAAGAACGGTAGAGTCAAAGAATAGTACACTTTTTGTGGCAGCCGCAGTATTTGATGAAGTTGCATTCAAGTTGCACATTCAGTTTTCGTGGCAGGTGCAATATTTGGTGCAGTTCAACTGGGACTTTTCGTGGCAGCCGCAGTATTTGGTGATGTTGGAATGTGACTCCTGTTGCTTTGCGCAATGTAAATGACGTTTCACGTGTTGCGACTATCAAACATGAATGTCGTAGTTCCATTGTGTTTTGAATCCCAAAGGTTCCTCTGCGTCGTTTCATGTGTCGCGACTCTCAAACGTGAAGGTCTGGCTCAAGCTTCCAAAAAAGATTCAAAAAGACTGGCTCTGAGAGAGTAGACGACCGGCATGGTGATGTCATCCCTTTATGTCGTTCTGACTGCCCTGGCAATTCATGTTGCCATTGCCTCTCTTGCGATTCCGTCCGGTGCTCAGCTGCGGTATCAATCAACGGATTTTGTGGCTTTGATTCATTTCAACATGGCTACCTACGCTCACAACGGGGACCCTGGCTGTGCGGCTGACAATTGGGATACAGTGGCTCCATATGCAGCTGGCAAGACTCGAGACCCTGCCACTTTTAATCCTCAGAAGTTGAATACTACGCAATGGATGGAGAGCGTCACAAGTCTTGGAGCCAACATTGCAGTGCTCACCGCAAAGCATGGATGTGGCTTTGCGTTGTGGCCCAGCAATGCAACATTTTTGGATGGGAGGCCTTACAACTACAGCGTTGGAATTCCAGGTGCCGGTATCCAGTACGATGTGCTGAAAAGGTTTGTTGATTCAGCTCAGGTAGCTGGTGTTGGTTATGGTTTCTACTATTCAATCATGAAGAATTTCTATCTGTGTAAGGACTTCAACGGTAAGAACTCTTGCTTAAAGGACATCTTGCCCGGCCAGCAGAATGTCTCGGAAGAAGAGTATTTGCATATTACAAAGCAACAAGTGACTGAGCTTTGGACGAAGTATGGCAACCTCACTGAAATTTGGGTTGACAGTGGCCTTGGTGGTCTCGGCTCCCTAATGGATAAGTTGCAACCTCAAGCTGCTGGCACACCATCAAACCCATATCAGTGGTGTGGTACTGAGTCTGGCCACCCGTCTCAAGATGTTGGCCCTGGGGATGTTTGGAGCACAGGCCATGTGGGGTGAAAGATGCTGAAAGTTGAAGTTTAAGTTTAAGTGTGTGGATTTTGGTTTTAAAGCACTTGATTGACTGATTTGTGTTGATTTTGTGCAAGTGGAAGAGCCAGAAATTAATCAGTAAGCAGTGGAACCTGAACCGTGTAGGACATGGCTTTTTTGGCGACGTCAACAGCTCTCAATGGGTGCCAAAGTTTTGTGATCCACAGCTCTTCCGTGAACACATTTGGTTTTGGGAACCATCGTTGCATGTGCGCAACCTTTCAGAGATGATTCCAATCTATCATGACATTGTTGGACGTGGTATGGTCATGGAACTAGCATTTTCAATCAATCGGGATGGTTTGCTAGACGAAAGTCATGTCAAGGCTTATCGGCAGCTGGGTGATTGGGTACAGCAATGCTATGGTGCTCCTTTGGCTTTTGCCTCAGGTAAGGGCTATGAATTCAACTTGTTCTCATTGCGGGAAGGTCAGATGGTGGATCGCTTTCAGATCCAAGAAGATATTGTGGTGGGACAGCGTGTCAGAAATTACACGATTGAACATAGCTCTCCATCTGACAATCGATGGGTTCCTTTGGTTACTGCAAGTGCCATTGGTAGGAAGCGCATTCACTTGCTTCCAAGGAGCATTCGGGTATCTTCTAGCATGATCCTTCGCCTCCGCATCGAGAATGCGATTGCAGAGCCTTCAATCAAACAATTTAGTGCCTTTGCACCATGTCAGGCAGAACTGTTGCCCCTAGTAGTCTAAGACCTTGTTTCTGAAAATCGTATGATTGAGTTTAGGGCTTATCAGTGGCTTTTGGCTACGACCCACGACAGTATTTCAATCCGTTCAAGCTTCCCGTCTCACAAGCTGGCGGTCGAGAAGAGATGATAAAAGCAGGCGAGAAAGAAAGTGCTCTTGCCCGGCCTTTGCGCGGGTGCAAGATGCAAGCGAGCATGTACTCGTTTGATAAGAGGCACAAAAATAGGCCACATTACTTGAATGAATGCATAAGAGCGAAAGGAGTCGATTTGTTTGCATGAGTAGATGAAACCAAACTTCGCTTGAACACCGAAGGCGAGTCAAGGTCAAGGACGACTGGAGCCTCTAAACGCTTTACAAACCAACCATCAAAAAACACAGAAAGACGCTTCTGCATGGCATGATTCTCACCATAGGTTCCTTGGGGACGCCTCAAAAAAGTGATTCACCGATGCCTTCGGTCAGACCTGCAACCTGTTTGCAAGTCATTGAAGTCAACTTCAGAATCTGTTTTTTTTTTATTTTTGATGGATTTTTGGTAGATTTGCACAAATTGAGGTGGTAGGGACCCTACCAAACTCACCCCTATCGTCCTGAATCCTGAAACGAATTACGTATTTTATGGAGTTCTTATTTCTTGATTCTTCTGCTTCCACTTGGAAGGAGTTCAAGACCCTGTATTGGATCGTTTAAAGATGTTTTTGAAGCAGCTCAGGTCGGCCCCTTGCACTGTAGAGGACTTTGTTTTGCCACTGCAGGCAGCTGGTCCTGCTGGACCCATGAGCATGAGCTCAGAGCGTCGTGTCTCCAGGCTTGAAAGCTGCTATGCCCTGCTAGTACAGGACTATGGACACCACAAGTTTCAACTCCAATGGAGATAGCCCACAACAAGTTGCAACAGATTCAAAACGCGACCTTGAGCTGAGCACAAAAAAACCACAACAAAGTGAGAACATGAATGTGCGCCACCAATAGTCTTTTTTGTATGTGTTTGTCAACTTTTGTTCGCGCTCCTCTTATGCGTTTTTGTGGTTTCTTTCTTTGCGTTCCCAGTGCCCGTGTGAGTTACTTGCTTTTTGAAGCTTGGATTGTGTCATCCCTCATGAATGATGCAAACATGTCACAAAGCATGTCCTTAGAGTTGGATTTGCTTCATTTGCGGATCTTCTTATGTGAACAATATCTGTGTGTATCTCGACAACACTGCTTTACCGGCGATAGCAACCTGATCAATGCCCAATGTTAAAATGGAGAGGGGTGCAACAACCCCACCCCTGGGCAAATGCACCAATGGGAAGTCACAGATGTCAATTGAGCCACCCGAAATTGCCTCCCAAAAGTTCCAAAGCTACCCTGCAAGTCTCTGTTCCAGATGTGGTGGATTCAATCATTCTCCATCACATTTGATGGTGCCAGTGCTACATTTAAAGTGTTTACACTGTTTTTATGTATATAGGCTATGTTTTGAATGATTTGAATGGTTTTAACGACTCTTCATTCACTATCACATTCATCAGAAACAGAAATTACCGACGATGCCTCATGATGCATCCATTGGCCATCTCTGACATCCCAGGCCTTACAAGAGCTGTGCTCCATTCTGGGCCAAGCGGAACTTTGTCCAGCTGCATTGCCACGTGGAGCGACATTGGGTCATGTCAAGCTGAGGACAGAGGTTATTGAGAGCTAAACCCCCATTTTGGTGACACCTTTCAAACATTGACAATAAGCAATCATGGCTGGGGCCAATAAACATATGTGTTTATGTGTTTTGATTATGTTTTCATTGATCATTGTGTATTAGATTGCTATAGCTATCGTCTATAGTATGTTATTTACATAGATTGTAGCATTTTTGTCAATACATGATATGTTGTGATACTAGATATACTACAACCCACCACATATCACAATACATGATATCTTGTACGTACTATTTATATACTATGTACAGTACAGCCTACGGGACAGGAACATGGTCTATTGAAACAACTGAATCCAGCTGGTTTCATGATGTTGGATTCATGGACTGTAAGAGTGTTTCATGATAATGTTCAGTACAGCCAGCAACGACTATCATTGACTTAGCTACGAATTCTTTCTCCATGAAAAAAGGGCGGATTGAATCATGAAAGCACTGCCCATTCTTGGCTGTATGAAGGACCTGGCGAGGGAGGAACGAAGAATGCTGGCTTGGTAACATTACCACATTGGTTGCTGCATTTGTTGCTGCAATTCAATCCTTTTCACCCACCTCAAAGCAGGTGAAACTCTTGTTGCTGGCAATCCGGAGATATTTGGTCAGATCTTGGGGTCGATTTCAAGTTCCACCGTTGCAAGTGATGCTGTCGGGCTGGCCCATCTTCCAGCTCCTCTGGCGTTTGCCGGGCCGCGAGACGGACGTGACGCCCGAGTCCCGGGAGCTTCATCGTCGGGCACATGCGATGTCACGGGTCATACGGAAGTGTTGGCAAGGGCCACAACAACCAGGGACAAGGCGATTGTCCTGTAGTTGCCAAGCCTTGAGGCCAGTTGCAAAGGCTGCTCCTAGCCTTGGTATTGAGGATTTTTTTTTGTAAATCTTGGTCTGAGAGAGTGTGCTTGAGTTTTTTTTAAAGATTCCCTTTTGCATATGACCCTGTAAAAAGAAGGAGCCAGAATCGACTTGGACTTATGGCTCTGTGACTCTCAAAAATCTTTGGGTCAAGGCATCAAGGACTTGGTCTCGAAAGAGTTCATTATTGGCGCTTAGCCATGGTTGCACCGCCCGCTCACTGCATCGTGCACAACGAGCTCTGCTGGCATTAGACACTTCGTCAGCCTCTCAGTTTGATTAGACTCAATAGGATGGAAGAGATTTGGTTCTTCTAAATGATGACGACATATCAACAATGAATATTACCATATTACATCATTTCGAACATATGTTCTCAACTTACAAGTATCAGCGCGTATATGTGGAACAATTTTGTGTTTATGCAGCTGCATGGTTTCTTTCATCAACATCGAAGTGGGAATCATGGACTTGTTCAGAGTTTGGGTATAAGCGAGGCAAACCTTTGTCAAGGAAAGAATGGAAAGGGTAATGTTGAGGCGACTTCATGTTTGGGATTTGAAATTCAAGATGAAATGTGTATGAATACTGCTTGTACCATTGCTCCATCAAGCAAATAAGAAAAGTACATTAAATTCAGACTGTTTGTGTGTTTTCAACACATGTGTTGCAGCAACCGTTGTGTTTGAGCTGCCTCTGCCATCCCTTGCCCATACTTGATGATTCTGCATCCAGGATGTTATATTCATTGGTAACAAATCTAGCGCTAATACCAATGCAGTCGCGCCATTCACACGTTGCCTGCGGATGTGTGATCATTTCATGTTCCGCGAGGTCAGCAATCATGTCACGTCGAATCCTTTGTGGCATTTGGATTTCTTAATTCCAAGCATCTTTGTGAATGATTGGTTGGGCTACTTGGGCCAAACGACTGCGAGCGCATGGCGTCAAAGCTTTGAACAGCAGCTACTTGGTGTGGAAAGCACGGCACAATGCCAGGCAGTTATCTTATTCATTCCATAGAGCTGATGTTGAAAGATGCAGCCAAGTCTAGCTGCATGCTGCCTTCTATAGGTGATTGTGGTGCAAACTGTTTATTGTAACTGAGGCTTTTGACCCCAAGTAACATGCCCACGGAAGATTCGCTAGATGGCTTAGCTTTTGCCACACTATTGGAAGATGATGGCTTTGACCAGTGGAGTGAGGCACCACGTGGCACAGTGAAATTGGAGCTGGCATTGTCAGAACTGGTTGCAGGAAACCATAGTTGATGGATGCTGCTGAATGTAGAATGTTGTTTTTCTGACAAAAAACCCTTGTAGAAACTTTAAATGAGAAGCTATACCACCCTGTGGCAAATGATAGTATGTACAGTAAACCTATCAAGCGCAATCAAGCGCAATGTATTATATAGAACCGATCCCTAGCCTATGCATGATGCTATACAATATATCATGATGGTTCCTTACAGGAGGATCCCTCCAAGCACACTTTTTACCTGGCTTTGAGAAATTACCAGGACTTGATTAGAGCTTTATCTCCATTTTAATTTCATCTGATCCGCATGGGTAATATCTCTAAAAGTTGTCGCTCAATCATCATCATCATCATCATCATCATCATCATCATCATCATCATCGTCATCATCATCATCATCATCATCATCATCATCATCATCATCATCATCATCATCATCATCATCATCGTCATCATCATCATCATCATCATCATCATCATCATCATCATCATCATCATCATCATCATCATCATGGTCACCATCATCATGATCATCCATGTATTTCCACAAATTATTTCAACCACTTGTGCAACCATCTCTGTGGCTTCCGTGTTTGAAAGGCACTGGACGTAATGTCCTGGAGTTTGCTTCAGTTTCATGCTGTCATATACCCAGATGGAGAGAAGACACTTGCAGTACCTGGGCAGCTGGTTGTTTATTTCAATGGCCTAGGGAAACTTGGTCATGGCCATGAGTGATATTCCTGAAAATGGTCCTGTGGTCTACAAAGTTTTCATATGGTGTGCAGGTGGGTGTCTTAGTTTTGTAGAGTATGTTGTGCTCACAAGAGGGAACGGATGTTACGGATGTTGTTGTTTGGTGGGGCTGCTGGTGTTGCATTTGTGAGCCTTCCTTCATGATGACTGGTTACCAAAAAACGGTTCTTTGTTCTTCTGGCTAGCCCTCGATGCACCATTTGCAGGCACAAAAAAAATGCAACTGGACCTCCTTATCCGAGGTGCCGCTCCTTGTTCTTTGTCCATCAGATGCTTGGCGAATTGGGTGGCACATCTGGCGGCAGGGTCAATGCAAGGGATTGAAAGAAGTGAGTTCAGGTAAGTTGGACGTTGGTTTGTGCATTATGGGAACCTGTGTATTGGGAGTTTCTGTCAGTGCACATTTCAGGGTCAAAATTCAAAATGTTCATCAAAAAGCTTGGGCAAGTGAAGTTACCGACTTGCATTCAGAGCCTTTCGGATTCTATTTTTGTTTTCCAGTACGTCATGAATCCCGTTTGAAAGGGAACAGTTGGTTTGAGGATCCTATGTTAAGGTGTGATTTTTCAGCTTGCTTGATGTCTCGAATCATACAGTCTTGTATCAAAGGAGAAGCCTTTGGTGAGCTTCAACAGTAGATGGTTGCAACGGAGTCTCGGCTTCTACCCGCGCTTCCGGTTGTGCTTCACTAAGGGATTCTCAGATTCTCAAGAGATTTCTTGGATCCCCACACGATCAGGATGATGCATAGATTGCATAGACAGTTTGCACTCGCCGGTAATTCGTTTTGCAAGCTCCATC
This sequence comes from Breviolum minutum Mf 1.05b.01, assembly GCA_000507305.1. Lineage (NCBI taxonomy): Eukaryota > Dinophyceae > Suessiales > Symbiodiniaceae > Breviolum > Breviolum minutum. Next base: position 37,597 of record DF242322.1, on the reverse strand, counting down.
CTAAGCATTCAAAATGCAAGAACATACAATTACAATTATATGCAGTTTGCTATGTGCAGCCCTTCAGCCCCTTCCTTTCAAGTTGCAATGTCCAGGGGCTTGGTGCCAGTGCATGTGCCGAATCTTCCTACGCAACGGCCAGCTCCTGGTGGCTGGCGACGTTTGCAGTTGTGGAGCTTCGTTCAATTCCGGAGGACCTGGCGGTGTGATGGGGACTGCAGGAGTTAAGAGACTTTATATAAAAGCTTAGCAATCCGAACTATTTGGAGATTTTTGGGGATTTATAATCTATGTACTTACCCTTCCGGCGGTGCTGTTACTTGGCCTTCAGGATGTTCACACAGTGCCAGCAGAATTCCAATAAACTCTCCAGATCTCCAGACGCTTGTTATTCAAATCAATCTTGGACAAATTTGGAAATGATCCAAAGCGGATTGGCCCCAATCGCATCCACCGGCAGCAATGTGAAGCATAAGAGCATGCCCAGAATCAGGGCAGAGTCAACTCCTCCTCCATCATGATTTTTAGTCAAGTTTGCATTTTGTGGTGATTTTCTGATTTCCTGTATTTGAATGATTCTTTCACAAGGCAATTTTATGACGTGAGTGTAACAGGATCCTCTACATGGACACAGACATTTTGGTCACTGGAACTTTGTGGCATTTGCTGAAGCTGCCTTCAGCAATTCACTTCGCTGCCTCTGGCTTGGGTTTCTTGACGTTCCATGTTGGGACTTGTCAGTGCCATCATGCTACCTTTTTCGCTGCGTTGAGAACAGTAAGGTTTGGACCATCAAGAGATTCGACACCAGAGGCTAAATAGTGGTGTTATGGTCATCACCCCTGATATCAGGCGTGAATACCTGCTTTTGAGCAAAAACTAATAGAGGCATATAGAGTATCTTGCATTTTGTAAACTGTAGAACTGCAGACTTGAGTTTTTTTTTGCAGTCAAAGCAGTAGTGACTCAGTTGAATCTTCGTGACTTTCTCACCCTTGTCATCTCTGCCAGGATTTTTGAGGCCATGCGCAGAGTGCTGGAAGATGGGCTGTTGCACCAACATCCAGAAGTTCGGTTGCAAGGCCGGAACAACAGAATCTCATCATATCTCATCAGCTCCTGGTAGATTGGTTTTCATTCAGAAGATGGTAATATCGTGTACCATGTGAGACTATATAAAAGGTCTGATATGAGATATGATATGAATATGAGATGGTAGGACATGATATGGGATGCCATGACATTGATGACATGACTCCATGGTTAAACATTGATAGGTATGATTGATTATGATGATCTGATATTATTTGCTGGTATAATGAGATGATTGGCCAAAAGATGCCAGCATGACTGCAACAGCTTGTGGAGCCAGGAAACCTGGACCAAGCTTGGATTGACCTCTTCTTCCGCTACATTTCTACCCAACCCAGAGGAGGTACAGTACCAGAAACATTTCCAGCAGGCAGTGGTTGGATCAAACCCTGCGGTCAAAAGTGTTGCAATACACTGGATGTTGTGTCGCTAGTTTAATGTAAATATGTGTATTTTGGACAGGACTTCCTTACAACGCTTCGATTTGGGATGTACCTGCCTCAGGAGGAAAAGAGAATGGAAAAATGATGGAAAGCGGTGTTTACATGTGTTTACCACATGCTCTGTCTATTTTCTGATTGACATCTCAACAACCGGAGGTTTGTCCCCCTGGAGCAGTGGAGGAACCTCCAGAAGTGCGAGAAGTTCCAGTCGATGGTATTGTGGGAGCAAAGACTCTTGACATCAATGCACCTTGACGAAGGAACAGTACTGCGAGCTGAAGAAACTTCATGTTGTCTTGTTTTGCCAGGCTACACAGCTTTGAATATCAAAGAACAGACAGCAAGAGGTTGCACATTTCAGTGTCTAAGGTTTGCCTTTTGAATCCTTCGAACAACTTCCTGGTATCCTTCAATGGTTTGCTGCTAAGCAGCACTTTGAGTCTCCACAAGAGCATACCACTTGAATGGTGCGCACATATACAAGAGCAAGCGGAAGGTGTGGGTCGCGTGATTTTGGACAATCTGTATGGTAATATTTGTGAACGTGTGTACTAAGATAGATATCAGACAGCGCATGTATTTGCAAGCATCACTGGGATTGAAAAATCATGAACAATATGCGCAGTGCGATTTGGAGCATGTCACCTTTATAGTCAATATTGGAATCGGTTTCATAGTACTTCTACTGTAGATGGTAAGTAATTCTGATGTCAAAGACTTAGCATTTGACACCAATGCGTCAACTTTGACGCATGCAGTCTGTGTTTTTCCAGGAACACTTGCAGCGATGAAGTCCTCCAATTCGGCCTCAGTGGACTGGCAGTAGCGGAACATGTCGCAAAGCCAGGGATTCGCGTGCAGCTTGGAGTGTTGAGATCAGATGCAGAAGGTTTTGTTGGAATGCCATGCATCCATGATGCTTTTGACATCCCACTTTGGTCCTTATGGGATTTGATGGGTATTTGGGGACCTTCAGTATGTAGTGGATCTGGTGATTTGCTAGGTTGTCTATGTTTTAATACATGGGCTGACAGGATTCCATACACCGCACGATGCCTGTCCCAGCCCAGGCTTCATTGGCCAGGTGGTGATTGGAAGCCTTGGAGGCATACGCATTGGCTGAGCCAATCTGTAGCAGATGAATTGTGGTGGATTGCTTGGCAACAGGCCCAAGAAAAAGTTCAGTCCGTTGACATTGATCAGTTGAGGAAACCAAGAAAATGGTAGGTGGGCTACATGTGAAGGACAATAGGTACCGGTACGGGTTCGAATTTATACAGTATGTTTTATAGAGACGACCGTCTTATGGTCAGTATATGTCACTATCTCATGTCTTTTTGCAACTTCAGCGTCTTTGTGGAGAGAAGTAAATCAACCAGTTCTCAGCTTGCAGAGTAGCAAGAATGGATCATTTTATCAGCAAATTTGGTCAACGTTTGCCAGACACGGAGTAGTAGTATACTCCTGCTTCCTTGGACTTTTGGCCACCAGCCTCGAACACAACTGCACCGATTCAATGTGCTGCAATGTACACATCCAGAAAGAAACTGTCACGGTTACAGTTGATTCTTACCTTTAATATCTTTGCCATAATTTTGCCCTATGTCACTCTAGGTTTTGCACTTGGACAGAAATTTTAAATATGCCAAACAAACACTGGAAATTGCTGTACAACTTCACCACCATGGGCTGCCAATGCGGAAAAAGCAATACTGTGGAGGCGCTTGCACAAACTTGAACGTGGTTGACTTATGACGAGTTGGCTCGTTGATTATGTCCCCAACTCACAGAAAAGCTGCAATCAAAGCCCATTCTCAGGATCTTTAGTAAGAATATTTTTGGAGTACATGTATTTTATTTTTGTGGCCTTGGTGCTGCTTTTGCTGTGGTTTTGCCACCCAGTCCTCCTGTGGGAACTTTTTCTGGCATCATGACTGCTGACTTGTTCATGATTTCGTTGGTTTGTATGCTGACTTAGACTTTAGTTTGCAAGGCCCTGAGCATGTTTCCACAAACATTTTTTTTTCGAAGACTCCTTTCGATCCGTGAAAAACACTATGCTGATGGAATGCAATGATCAGACCTGGTCTTAATGTTGTAGGAAGTGGTGGAACCCGCACTCTGTAATAAACGGGCATTTTCTACAAAAAAGGCTAGAATATATTATTTTGTAGTGTGATCATTTACTGGGAATGTTTTATATTTTGTTCACAGCTCATACCTGATGGTGAGCATTTGTTTGAAACTGTTTGCGTGATTTGGGCATCATTACGAAAAGGCCAAAGTGGCCAATGAGTAGTCCTCCCATAAATAGCTTCATGATAAAGTGTGAGTATAGGGGGTGCACTGGCATCATCTTCACACTGTTTCACCATTTTATTATGTTCAGTATGACTATTATATAGATATATCATTTAAAATCAAACTTGAACATTCTATTATTTTTATGTGTTTGATATGTTGTTTGTCGCATTTTGCTGTGTTTGTTCAAGAAGCGAAGCATATGACACAAGGCGTTCTCTGAATACGTCACTACGTTGAGGTGCCAGAGGCGCCTAAGCCAGGCAAGGTGAAGGCACGTGTTGGTGCTCGGATTTGAAGAACTACATCGTTGGAAGATTTCGGCTTTATATGTTCTATGTCAATGTGCGTATTTGTATAAGTCTTTTTAAATGTAATTCCATTAGATACAATTAATAGATATAAACGCAAGATGTTCACTACCTCAAGATATATGGCATGATTGGCATGTATGGCTAGCAGTTGTAAGGCAGTAGAGGACGGAGTTCCTCTTCTAGATTCTACATATCTCTACGTGTCCTTCAGGAGGGAGTACTTAAATCTCCACATTCAAATGCTAGTTTGAAGCCGCGTTGCATGCCTTCCAAACATTTTCGAACGATGTTGCAGAGCTGCGTCCATAGGTGTCACAGGATGTTGTCCAGAAGAAGGTGCGGTCACGAGACAAGAAGGTCGACCAAAGCTTCCCCCTGCACCCGCTTTTGACTCAAGAAGGTGATACTAAATCAACCCAAGGAGAACTTAGCTTCCCGTCCACGAGGGCCTGTTATGTGGCTACAAATCACCCGGAAAGAATGAGTTTTTGTCCTTGCCGGGGCAACTTGGACTCAGATATGATGGAATCATAGAATCCCAAACTCGATTTATAAACAGTTTTTCCTTTGATCCGGCAAAGTCATCAACATCGAGCCATGCAACATCTTGCATTGAGTGAATGGATTTAGATTTACAGCTCTCTTCTAAAGCAAAAAACATGTCCCCCAGAAGATAGTGCTGTATCCATCCAAGTTCTCCAAAAAAGATGTCTCTGTGTTACGGCTTCTTCTATGATTCTTGCAAAGTTCTTTTTCAGGTGGCTCAAGCAAAGAATACTCGAGTCTTAGCCCTTCGAGAGTTGCGGCCTCAGAGAACCATTCAGATGGCGCGGTTGGGTTGATCGGCAAAACGCACCTTTCAGGTGCGGTCTAAAGACCATCCCGGAAGGGGCACTTGGTGCAGAGGCGGATATGGTCTGATTTGATGGTTTGGTTGAATATCGGAGAATTCTTATAGATATTTATGAATTGATATTGATTTAATATTGATTAATGATTATATATAAATATACATTATATGTATTTATTGTTTGTAAAATTGAAATTTGTAATGATATGTAGCATGCCTACAATGTTTTGTCATTGTTCTGATTCTCCAGTAGTTCCCCATGAAATTCCTTCGTTTTGTTTTTGACGTTTGAGTACGTTATGGCTTCACTTTGAGGCAGCTAATCTTCGAACTATTGATTTGGCTTCAAACCAGCTCAAGGACAGACATAAAGCACAGGGAGAATTGGCAAGGCTTAGGGTGATCGTTTGGAGGCTATGTTTGCCAGATATCACCAGTATTCAAAATGTCAGAACGCAAGGTCATGGCCAAGTTGTCATGGTATTTGGTGGTGTTGCTCAATAATTGCTCCTGTTCAAAGCGAGTATGAGATGACAAGCACCAGATTTGAGGACGCTGTTTGGCTCTACTTGCTACTAGTAGCAGTGTGCATTGTGTCACCAGACTCATCTATAGTAATGTTGTCACTTCTCAATACACCGCATCCACTTATGATGTCATGTGTTCGAGGAATTTCTGAGCGTTCTTAGATCACATATATGATGCCGTGGAGTGAAAGACAAACATCATTAACAACAGCAACAGCAACAAATCAATTTGCAGGCGTTGCCTCCAAGCATAGCAAACTGGAGCAGCCGGGGAACTCCGTCTATTCCGAAGGGAACAAGGGAAGATGATAAGAGTAGGTGCATGAAAGACAAGGATGTGTCCAGAACGGAGCAATCCATGCAAGGGCTCATTCAAAGTGAAAACGGCCTGAATTTGGCAGTTCGTTGACGCAAATGGCTTTGACCAACTGCAGAACTGGCTCTGTGCCACCCCAGAAACCCCAAGGTTTGCAGTCACTATCTTGTGGCAACAATGCGATAACAGAGTTGCCTGGATCCATCAAAGGCCTGGTTTGAGGCTTAGTCAGCTGCTATTCGCATGGTCTTGTCATTGTCATAAAGGATGAACGAATTGCAATTTCATTTGCCATACTGCATAGCATTTTGACAGGAATGATAGCTGCTTGCTGTTCGTCCTAGGTCTCTCTTCAGAAACTAACACTTTCCAGCAACAAGCTCAGTGCCCCAGAGCCGATCCTACAAAGGGACCAGGGAATGCCCAAAGCGTGTAATAAGCCTTCAGACCACCGAACTCTTCAGATCTCTTGAGGATTCCCATCACTTTTCACGTTTCGGTCTTTTGGGCACCATCAAGATGTATTGCTTAAATGCATAGCCGTGATGGATAGTGAATTCTCATCTCAATCCGCTTTTGAGGATTCCTATTGTCGTTTTAGAGGGTTTGGGCATCTCATGACTGGCGACATAAGGAATTCTGATTTTGATGAATGCTCACAAACTATGCACTTTCAACCATTGTTGTAAGATGTGACATTCCCATTTTGAAGCACATGATTGTACACCTTCAAGCTCTTGATGCTTCTGATGGCCCAGTGACTTCCCCTGTCTTGTGGCTTCCAGGTACTCTGCCACTAGAGATCTCGATGCTGGGCAAGGCCACAGTGTTTGTCAAAACTCGCTTGAAGATGCTGGAAGAAACGCAAATGCTTTTCGTCGAAGTCCCAGATGTGTTGTATAAAGAGTTTCTACTGATTCCATGATGTACACCCTGGAAAATTCGAAAGCAGAAAGCAAGATGCTTCCTTGCCAGAATAGCTGCGAATATTTGGCATTGGCTAAGTTGCAAAGCTTTGCAGAGCTTTAGAAAACCTCTGAAGGTACTAAAGTTGGGAAGGTCCAAGGCTTTCCAAGCAATAATGATATTGCATTATAAATTAAAAACTATATTGTATTTACAATCAATCGTTGGAATTTTAGAGTGGAAGCAAGGTATGCAAAAAATCCCGCCCTACTTTGGATACCTACTTCTTGATCCCCATCCTCACCCGTCAGGTGAAGGTGATCGAATTAGACCAAAACCTCCTTGGCCCAAAGTTGCCTGAAGAGATTTTCAGTGGTCCTGTGTAAAAAGCCTCAGTGGGCAGTTTGATTCATTAAAACATATGAATAAATGGATAATGTAAGATAATAGTATAGGTGCGTTTGGCACTTGATTCATGCTCCATACTACTATATTTATGACATCACATTGTATGTTGCATCTAAGTCATATGTATGATAATGGATGATTTTTTTTCACTTCGCATTCATTTATAGCATTTCATAGGCATTGCGGCCTTGGGCCCTTGAATCGGAAACTTCAGGTCAGAGAATCTGGAGGAGTTGTGCCTCACAAACAATCGTCTCGAGGCCTGACTTTCCAGATTTAGATGGGTTTTGTTGGGAACTGACATGTCCGAAATGGTTAGAAGGAAGCAAACAATATAGCAGCCATACAAGCAAAATATGGACCGATTGGCAATATTTTCGGAATATTGACGTTTAATTTGTTTTTGTGTTGGATATGTTGAATTGTGCTGAAAGGAACTGCCTGCATCAATCTCTGCACTGTCGAAGTTGGCCGTGGAGCCAAGATTTGCCGAGCTGCCTGATGTATGAAACATGTTTGAGTTTGAGCTTTGAAGTACAGTAACTACAGTATTTTGATTGCACACAGTCAAAGGTCAAACATTTCTATTCATATTCTTTGGCTGTCAAAGGGCAAAACGCCGGCTTATCCTCTGTTTGGCGCATTACCCATCATTGGTGCCAAATGAGACGACACTGGAATCCCTCATATCACTGGCCTCTAGCTCCATATTCACCATAGTTGTTGCTCAAGCCATGGTGCTGCTGGTCACTTTGGCGGGTGTTGCTGCTACAATTCTAGTCTATCGAAGGTGCTAGTCACAGGGTGTTGGGTTGTTTCGGTGAGTGAGGAGTGGATGCTCATGGTATGAATCTCGTAACCAACAAGAGATGAAATAAAGGAACTGGATGGTGACCTTCCAACTTCTCTTTTCGTGTACATGTCATTCAGCGCAATGTTTCTGCAGCCACCTGGCTCGACGGATGATAGTAAAACATGCAGCACGACCAAAGAAGAGCAGAATATCACAGAAGAACATTTGCAATGTCTTGAAAGCAACCTTGTTTGCAAATGTGTATGCAATTCTTTTCACCAGAGTTGTTTTTGGGAGGGACCTTGTTCCATCCATACAATATACCACTTCAAGCAACGAGGGGCAACTCTGGGTACCTTGGCCATGGCCGAGATTGCACATCATTTGCGCCTTGCACAGTCGGAACCGCCTCCGCTTAGCCCAAGGGATAGACGGAGGCTGCAAGTGGACTATGTCACACCGGCCGACGCAGTACCGCGATGCGCTTTCGGGCATCCGGTGACCAAGTGTACTGAGCCTCAGAATTCATCCTGCCATAGCTGTAGCTCAATTTGCTTGTCATGGAAATAATGTCAGCTTATAACCAATTGTGAGAAGTGACTGGTAGATCTTCCCCGAAACACTCACTCTTCCAGACCAAGAAAGTACTGTATGCAGAAAAGTTATATAAACATATGCCATATGCAGCATCACAACATAACTTGAAAGAAACTCATGAAACCTCACAGTGCCACAGTAATATGTAGCCCGCATTACAATTTTCAACCCACGGTTTCACCACACGACCTTTAAATCCCCAAATGTCAACAGTTGTTTGCAAGGCAAGAAACTGAAGCCATGGCAACCTTCACTCACCGGCCGCACATGTGCCATTTGCGCAGTGGGGATACGACGACTGGAGTTTCGCTGGCGTTGCTCTGAACATTGTCCTTGGGATACTGGGCTCTTGTTGTCGCTGTCGCTGTCGCTGTCGCTGTTGTTGTTGTTGTTGTTCTTGTTCTTGTTCTTGTTCTTGTTCTTGTTCTTGTTGTGGTTGTTGTGGTGGTTGTGGTGGTTGTGGTGGTTGTGGTGGTTGTGGTGGTTGTGGTGGTTGTGGTTGTGGTCGTGGTCGTGGTCGTGGTCGTGGTTGTTGTTGTTGTTGTTGTTGTTGTTGTTGTTGTTGTTGTTGTTGTTGCATCTTGTTTCATTTCTCATGTCTTACTGTATCATCATTCTTAGTTTGATCAAGGCAGAAAGGGCAGATCATGAGCAATGACGAAGAACAGCATCTCCCATACCAAGGTATTCAGTGGCATATATACTGTAGCTCTGATTTTGTGGTTGGATGAATTGGATGGCCTTTTAATGTTGGAAAGTGTTGAATTTTAAATCCAAGTACTGTAGCTTTAAATTCGAATTCCAATCTCCATGGACAGGTTGCACGCTGCTCAGGACATGTGTCAGCACTGCTACGAGAATCACTGGAACCAAGTCATTCAGGACTGGAAATGAGGCCAAAGGCAGGCAGCGCATCCCAAGTCCATGCAAGTCAAACACACTGCCAACCTCTCGACTGATGAACTTTCACAGTTTCGGCTTTTGACAAATTAGTGAACAAAACTTGAATCAGAAAATGCAAGTACTTCAAGATGGTGACTTCCATTCTGCTCACACAGCTCTTGTCCCCAGGAGGCAACGGTGGTATTGAACCGTCAACGGCGCCTAGACATGTTGTCCGCGGTACCATTGGATCGACGTCATGGCAAGGATTTTGAGGCAGCATTTGGAGAAAATCTTGATGATGCACCTTGGATGCCAGCAGAAGCTGCAGGCATTGATTTTGAACTGAGAAACTGCAGTGTCGCGTGCTGGGGTCAGAGCACTTGAAAGATTTGATTCAAAGAGGCTAAGTATCTAAATGAAGTTCAACTGGGACATGCCTAGTTGCGGCGGAAGGTACAGCTGTTGCGGCCACCTATGAAGGGAAGCGCGCTTGATGTCAAAACAATGCTGGGGAAACCACATCCTCCCTTGCAGAGCGCCCGGCCATTTGATTCTGAGTTTCTTGAGACAGAGGATTTTTTTAATGATTTTTGTACACCTACAACACCACTGGTGACCCTGGCATTGATCACTGTTTTGTCCTTCCTTACTGGAATGTAAGGAGCTGGAATTTGCAGCTTTTGCTTATATATATCTTATATTACGTATGTTTACATAATAAATACTTGATATTTAACTATCATGAATCATTGTCAGTACATGCCATTTAATGTGCTTTGCCATATTCCCTTCCATGGTCAAGACCGTCCACTAAGAATCTTTGCAATGTTCGAGCCCAGGTTGTTTGATTCTGGGGAAAGCTTGCAGCTCCTGTGTCCCCAAGGGCACCTTATCCAGAAGAAGAATCTCGGAAATTTCTTGGTAAGTGAAGTTTAGCGAGTTTAGGTTCCATCCTTGCTTTTCTTGAATAGTACTTTCTATCAAGCTGCAAGTACTATTTTGAACATGTTTAACCGATTTTAAATCCAAGATCCGCATGTACGGATATACATTTCTTCAATGCAAGAACTTTAACATGTTTCAGTCATGAACCACCTGCAGATGCTGAAGATGTGCAACGGCTACATTTTGCTTGTTTGCATTCCTTAAGGAAGAAGCTGAAGCCATGGCAAGACTTTACGTCCGGCAACAAGCCTTGCAGTGAGTGTCAAGAGACAATTAACAGGGAGGAATTTCGATGGCGCTGTGAGTACCACTGCAACTGCAATGTTTGTGAGGAATGCTGCCTTGTTTGCAACCATGGGAGCGATTCAAGCAAACTAATGCGCAATTGATTACAAAAGATGTGTTAGACATTGTTGGACTATGCAGGGTATGACTAGCAGCCAGTTTTTGTCTTGGACTGAAGTAAGTTTCATTCCTCATTTCTAAGTGTGAGCAGAAGTTGGCACCTCTCTTGAGGTTATCGTTCTCATTGGTCAGAGATCTTAGCCATCGTGCACAAGACTACTGATGAGCAGAAGTGCTGGCAACTGCTAAGTGCTATTCCTCTACATTTAAGAGATGGAGAGGAGATTGGATGGATTGGACCAACTTCAGTCTAAGATCTAAAGAGTTCTGAAGAGAAGTAGTAACAGTACAAACGAGATTGCTTTATAGTCTCAAGTTTTTTTTTCCAAAGTCAATACATCCTTCATGATTCATAACATATCAACAGCTTTCAGAACGTTTCAGAACCACTTAAAACATGTCAATTGTCAAAATTCTGTTGAAATCTCAGCTTCCTTTCGTTCCTTGTTTTCCAGGAGTTCCGTGCCGCCAAGGCTCGTGTGAATCGCCGGGCCATGCGTCAAGCCTATCGGGAACCAACAGAAGATACACCCATGGAGCAGAAAGCTGCATTGACCGCCTATGGTACTGAAGCTGGACCCAAAGAATTGTTTCTTGGACTCGGCATTCGGCACTTTTGACCTTTTTTGAATGTGATGGCATAGCACGCCCCTAAAGCACACCTTGTTCCAAGGGCACTCTTGAGCAGAAATCAATCCCACCAGCTGTACTTGCACAAAGAATACAGAGCAGCATAGAGCAGCACTGTTGGCCAATTTCTTCCCAAGCAATGCACTGAACCGCAGCGGCCAAGCACCAACCATTGTTAAGACTCTTCATCAACGCACATTTCTTGTGATGATCTGATGCGTTTTTGAAAGTATTGTTAACCTAGAATCTTTGAAAGATGGAAACAGTATCAATATGAAACAGTACTGTACCAGTATGAAACAGTTCGAGCTGCAGGCGTTGAATTTGCACGTTGCATTGATCTCCTGTTTCGCTGCAAACTTTCGCACAGAATTTGTTGGCAGTACTGCAACCTGTGTTGAGAAAGTTGACCATTCCAGATTGGAGAAAAGCACACGGACTGCTCCGGTGACTAGAAGTCCACATTTACATGCTGTTAAGCATCGTTAAGCATGTTCTGGTTAGGGCTCTCGATACCTATCCTTTCCCATGTTACGAAGGGCTTCTTCCAAAATCGGTTTATTCAAATGCATCGCCAAGGAAAGGTCGTATCCAGGGAGCTCTCCAACTGGCGGATCGAGTGGTGGACAATCGTCCTTCTCTGCAGATCGGCTTTTGGGGTTTTTTGGCCGTCCTGGCCGAGTACGAGATTTTCACCCGAAACTCATTCGCAGTCTATGTTTTTTTTTGCCAGACGCACACTTCACACACCTTTCTTGATCCGTTGTGTCCATTCTTTCCCTTCTCAACTGTTGAGGAACAAGCAGGTTGCAAGGTGGCGACAACACTGACTTTCCAGCAAGTTTGCCACATCCATTGCTGATCGCATGTATTAGCACAGCGATTGGTTCTGGCTTTTTGCAGATTCTCTTGCTGGCCTTGAGAATCTTCCGCCGCAAGTTTGGTGAGTTCCCTGACTGCGTTTTGCAATGGTGTTGTAGTAGTTGACCATGGTCTATTGTTAAATTTGTGCAACAGAGGTGAAACCTTATGGTCAAAATCAGATGTATATAGCAAATATGTATTGGCATGTATCAACTTTTAATATTATATACTTGGTGATACAAAATCATGACATGATCATCTCAGCATGTCGCAACAGTCTCATTTCAAGTGTTCCAGCCGTCAAGGCTTCCACCAGCTCCTGCTCCACCACCAGAGTTGTGGCCAGCCATCCAACATCTGCGTCAGCTGCACCTGGAAGCTGCCAATGGGAGGACGTCTCCGCGGCGCCGCGGCCGTGCGCGCCGCCGGGCACTGGAAGCTCCTCAACAACCGCCACCGTTGCAACCGCAGATGCTGCACGTTTCTCGGTTTTGTAGGAATTCCCATAGGATCAGGAGAGAATTGATGACCATGTAATACCATGTACATCTTGACATTGTAGACATGATTTTACATACCTAACAATTATCATATCATTTACTGTATTCCGGTATAATGTATTATTATGTTATATATCTAATTCAATACTACACACATACACAGTGCAAAGACGTGCACAAATAAACAGTATACAAATATATTTCCATATACCCATAGACACCCCTTTCACTGTTTATATACATGCAGATTGCTTACATCATATATTTATGGCTACTACCTATGTATTGATTTTGATTTTGCCTTTTGTTGCTTGGCACATTATTAGACACATTTCCAATTGTCTAGGGGTCAGCCAAGGCTGATTTTTGCTGCTGCGTTCTAGGGTTGACTTCTTGAATTGTCAGCATTGTGTTTAATTGGAAGCTACTATAGTCATCTTACTCTCTCATGATTGACCATGATTTTGTGACTGATTGTATATTGTACGTCCTTGGCCTTAGCAAACAGTATTCTTGAGCCATGAGTTGACAAGTTCAGCATTACCAACCTACGACTCTCAGGTGTATTTGTTTCTTGGCATTTTCCTGGGTCACTTGGCTCATAGATTGATCTTGGTGAAGATGTGTATTTGGGGATTTTGTGACGTCACTTCAGGGATCTGCTGAGATGTGTGCAATGATATCATATTTAGATGCCATTTCTAAGACAGTCAAGGTGGCTGTCTTCTGTTTTGCGCACATCAAAACAACAAAAGGAACACATAGATCAATTCAGGCTGAGTCTCTGGACCCACAAGAATTGACAGATACTCATGGCATCTTATGGAGTTTTGTGGCTTGTATTGGATCGTTGAAAGTGTTTGGTTTGACGGGCGACAGGCCTTGAAACCGGCATCACTGTGACCTTGTGGTACCATGGTGCACACAGGGCCACATTGGGTCTTCATCCACTGGCCCTGCTGCTGGTTGGATTGTTGCTTGTCCTTCAACAGAGGTTGAGACGACAGGTGTTGCCCCTGTTTCGTGATTGCAGGAATCTTCTGCCATGTGGTATGATACCATGTCCCCATTCTAATGGGAGGGGTCACTGGAGGGGTCATTCTTGCTGATTCTGACAAGATAAATTGTGTTGGTTAAAGTTCTGTTGCCAAGTGTGCCAGGTTGGTTGGAGCCGAGTCACGCAAAGATCATCGACTATTGTTATCAATGATGTTGGCTTCTTTGAGTGGCTTCTTGATGTTTCCCACTTGGAATGCATCAAATATTGATGCGGAAATTCATGGCCTTCTTTTCGCGATGTTGGGGCAATTCCTGACGTTAGCACGCTGGATCTTTACCGATAACGTTCTGCCAAGTTTTGAGTCACCAGCATCGGACAGATTTTCTGCGGCCATCGTCCTTGCTGCAAACATTGCGGTAGCGGCAGCGACGGCTTTGCTGGAGTTGACCACCGTTTTGGACTTTCCAGGTGAGGGTTCCCTAATCCAGTCGAAAAAAATGTAAACATTAGAAGGTAGAACTCTAGAACCGAAAAGAGAGGATACAGTGATGTTTCAAACACCGCGTTCCAAAAAAAAACGCCTAAAGTGATGCTCAGCAACTTTGCAATCAGCAGTTTGGAAAAAGTGAATTTTGCCTTCGAGGCTATTTCGCACTGCTGGAAGTGGAGCCACTTCCCTTCATCTGGACCGTTGGTATTCTTGGTCTTTGTGTTGCAGCCTCGTGTCTTAATTTAGGGTGATACCAGTATGCGCATCTATGGTTTTTCTATGGTTTTTCTTCTTTCCAGAACAATACCGGCTGCATGCAAAGCAGGGAGATGCTGCTTCTGCAGGTAACTTTTTCGCATTCTCACCATTCTACTTTGAATGAACTCTTTTTTTGTGTGTTCTGGAAGCGTTTTGTAAGTAATGGTGGTTCACACTTCACACTACACACTTTTACTCCGTTTCTATGAATTCCTTGGTCTGAAGGTGAAGCTGGTGGCTTCTTTGAACTTGGCCAGAGTGGCATCCTTTCCCTTCTTGGGGATTTTGCCCATGGTCTCAGCTGTACCTGGGCTCCATTTGAGTCAGCCCGATGCAGCCACAATGCTCCTGGGCGAAAAAAAAGGATTTTCATTGGAGAAGTGTCCACAAAATGGGTACATGGTATTGCTGTGGTACTCGTAGGTTGATGATTAATAACCAAAGTGTGAAGAGCTCGGCTGGACATTGTGTGTGTGTAATCTTATCGCTGCTTGACATGATTTCTTAGGACAGAGATACTTGGCGTGCTCCTATGTGTTGCCTCATTGGCATGCTTCCTACGAGCACGACAACGACGCTCAGAATTGCCTCCTGAGCCCAAAGATGATTATCAGCCATTGGAAGATGGGCCTGAAGATCTTTGAAGTAAATGTACAGATCAGAGGATACCTGCACATCCTGCGCCACGCTTCAGGATTTTTGTTGCCACAATTCTGGGACCGGAAGGCTTCAGCCCAAAGATTTGGCTGCTCAGTCCCGCAAAAGCTGGCACGAGATATTATAGGAGTTGTTATCCCCGGATGGTGCCCCCAAAGAGAAAGGGGGACCTTGAGCTCCGAAGAAAAAAAATAGTTTCATTTTTTTTATTTTATGAAAAGAGACGTTGGGTCCCTCGCGTTGTTAGATATAAATTTTTCGCATGGTGAAGAAAGGGTGTTTGAAATGCATCTTAGGTTGGGTCCTTGGATGATTTATTTTTTGTTATCTTTGGGTCACTTGACCTTAGGGACCTACCATTTATTTTTGAGGATCAGTGCATTAACTTTTGGTGATGTATGTTGGATCCCTCCTTTTGTTTTCAATAATGATACCCCTTTGCTGCTTCAAAATAAAATCAGGTTGGTGAGCCCCCTTAAAGAAATAGATTTTTTCAAAAATTAGAAAAATAAAAAACACTTGGCTCTCTGGAACACGTAGAAAAAGCTTAGGTTCCAATAGCTATTTTGGATTTTTTTGAAGTAAAAAAGGGGTTGGCATCCTAGAAAAAGTTTTGGTAAGCAC
>DF242322.1:0-20000 GCA_000507305.1 Breviolum minutum Mf 1.05b.01 | reverse complement strand
CGACAGCACCAGGTGCCGCTCATCGCGCCAACTTGAACGGGGTGATGATTCCAGAGGCACCCTTCGTTTTTGCTAACTTTTCAGTTGGAACTTTGGTGGGAAAATTTCACCATGTGTTATGTCGCTGAGTTGTGCATAGTCTCGCTGGGAATTCAATATGCTCTTATGAAGCTTCTCACGACATGTTCCATTTCTGAAGCCATTGTGCTGAAGGTTCTCAACCTCTGCCAGATCAGAAGAAGGTTGTCCGGAATGCTGAAAAAGACAGGTGCATTGAAACATTGGACAACGTGAGCTATATGAGCCCCAAAAGCCTGAAGAAGTTAGCAGTATCTTAGGATGCGGGAAGAGAATGCGTAGTGTTCATTGTGTTTGCACCACTATGTAATATGTGTATAACAAACTATACAATATTATAATTGAACAGTTGCGTCGTCACATTTACGTCAATGGGATTGCAGCAGAGATCAGAAATGTATGTTTTTGTTGATCTTTTGCTTACAGGTTAGCTTATCGATTGGACAACCTGTTTGGGCACCTGATAAGGATGCTTGTTGTACCCCTATGGCAGGCGTGCCAGCTGCAGCTTTGCCGACCTCGTAGCCACAAAGGCCAAGGAAGAATATCTTCGACGTAGGCCCCTGCAGCATCGGCAGACGGTTCCTGGGCTTGCAGTCAACCTGTTGGACCTGTTGGCAACATTCCAGCGCTGAAACAAATTCAACAGATTTGGAGTGGTTGGATTTTGTTCCTGGCTCGGTGAGTTCAATGTCTGAGGTTTTGGCCTCATTTCTAGCTCTTCGTGACAATGAACCAGCCTCAGCAAAAACATTGGGAACCAAACGGGCAGTACTTAACACTGTCCTGTCACAGCTGGGGAACAGAATTTTGACAATAACTAACAAACTCAACGGAATGGCCCTGCATGGTCCAGTGGAATCCTTGTTTTTGAAATGCATCCATCATGGATGTCACGGAGCAAACTTCTGCTTCAAGGAACTTTATGTCGTATCCTTTGGCGTTGGGACGAAATTCCTGAAGGAGGCAGCCAGCTGGACCTTGCAAAATAATTCGCAGTATGATCTATATGGATAAAATCGGGCTTGATTTCCAATAGCAAAGGTCTAGCTAGCCACAGTTGGATGCAGCAGCCGGAATGTTTCCTCCCCGCGCAGGAGATTGAAAGTGAGTTGCATTCACAATAATCAGCATTCGGAATCATATTCATTCATATTTCATTCATATTCAATTTCATGAAGGGCATTTGCAGTTGACATCACTGCGAGGCAAAGTCAAAAAATGCAGTGCGTGATCTCCATGCTGAAATCCTGGCACGGAGGGGCTTGCTGCGTTTCCTCCACCAGGATGCTATTCAATTGGACATGTTGTACAACTCTGAATTTTTAACAAAGCCGTTGAAAAGTAAAGATCCCAAAAGGAAAGTAGCACTTCCAACTTCAAACCATCATTTTCCATGGGGGTGACCGATATTTCCCGTGGTTGACCACGAGACTTGCACCGAATCATTGCATGGCTAGGACTTGTTGCGTTGCTGGAACGGTGAGCCTGGAGAGCTGGTTGAACGAAGTGAGGTGGAACAGCACGGGGAGAGTGGCCAGTGAGGTCTCAAGATGTTCGTAGTGCTTTCACCATCTTTTACCAAGTTTTGCTGATGTATGAGGCTGCAAACTGAGTGCATGTGGAGACTATGACAGAATACAGATTTCTTCTTCTAGTCTTGTATTTTTTTTTTCAATTTGATTGGACCCGAGCCAGTATCTCCATTTCTTTAGACGCTGAAATGCAGACATTCTTCTGACCTTTGGTGCAAACATAGTTTGATTTATGGTTGAGAGTTGTTGTATTGTTGTCGTGTTTACCACTTGTTCGTGCGTTTTGAGGGGGACTGGTGCAAACTTCGCGACGACGTATCTTTGCATCTATACACCTCCTCTGTTCCATGTGGCAATGCTTCATGGAAGCGATGGGCCAAGGGTGGAAGCCACTCAGCAAAATATACAAGGTCAATGCATGGCTGATTACCATGGTCTTGTGCTAAGATATTGCAAACTCTGATAGATGTTTGATGATTATCTTTTTTGGAATGGAATAGTTTTGTTTGGAAAGGACCTGCCATTCCACAGTTGATTTGACCTTGGTCTCAATCCTTTTACACAGGGATCCGCTCCAGGGCTCATAGGAAACACTTTGGCGATCCATGATCCCTTGGTCCTCAAAGGTCAGTGTCCCCATGTGGATCTGAAAGCATCGACCATGTGGCCAAAGCAGCTACATCCGTTGATCCATTTGCATGAAGCTTGGCCAATTTAGCCGGATGGTAGAGAGGGTGAAACCAAGTGATTTACAAGCTACCTTTGAAGTATTGTCTTTGTAGTCCATTCCTATCCATTCCTCACAACTGAGAATCCGCCAAGTTGCATTGTGTCATTCATCAATTCATCAATCTAACTTATACAGTAATCACCAATGACATGGAGAGCAGGAGTACAATGTCCATCATTCGTTGTGTGTTCAAACGGTTTCTGATTCTGCCTAGGCCAGGCGCGAAGGCCAGGCTGCCTTTCTGGTGAAGTCTGAGTCAACGGAACAGTCTAAGAGCCATGATATTGGTCCAGTGCCTGCGGGGACAGCGAAGCTCAGCAAGAAGTTCATTGCGTTTGCATGTCCCTTTGCCCTATCCAAGTTTAGCCCCAAATGGTTGGTGAACCTAGCGAAAATCAAACTATATTATTATACAATGAGCAAAACAACTGAAGTCCCAGAAGTATTTTCAAGGTTTTGGAAGGATGGATGAACTAGACTAGACTTTGACCTGATGAATTTCGGAAAGCAAGCGAGCTATTGAAAACCCTCTTTGAAAACGAGATTCACTTGTGAATCGCAAATCACGAATTCTGTTGGCCATTTCCAAAAGAAAAGCTTGTTGTCTTCTACTTCATTTACATTCATACATGCTTCTTCAATTCTTGAGAATTGTGTCATATTATTGTCGGGTTGAGGGATTTCTCAGCTTCTCAGTCATTTAGGTACAGTACTCGTATTGCCATAGCATTACCCAAGCTGTTTGTTTTTGCACAAAATGACACTGGTGACTAGCTGCTTCCCATTTTTGCAGCAGCCTTTTGAGGCCGTTGCTTTCCGAGTTAAGCAGACAGGAGCAGGGTCCCCTGAGTTGCAGCGACAAGATGGCACAGTGGTCAGCTTTGGGCCTGGGCAATTTGGATTTAGCAGCAGCATTGCGTCCCCTATACTTGACTACTTGCACGGTCACTTTTGGGAAAGTTGGGTGGTGGAGTTTGAACTTATCTCCCTAGACTTTGTCACTTGTCACTTGTGCCCTTTTGTTGAGTTGTTGCAGGAACAATAATACCTAGGGACCTAGAGCATGGAATGAGCATAGGACAGATTATCGCTTTTTTCCGGTCCTTTCCCATAAACTTCCAAGATGATGGAATAAACATTTAAAACAAACCAATGGTCAATGCTTTTTTACAAACTTGTCATAAATCATTCGTTTGAAAAATGCACACCACGGTGATGACGGGTTGAAACCACCAGTCCTTGAGTGTCGCAGGTGGGTCGGAAATTTAGCTGGCCTCATGCAGCTCGGGCTTTGTGCTGTCGGCTACAAGATTTTGACCATCGCCATTTGGAGGAGTTTTGATAGAGTTTGGATTCCCTGTCATGTTCCCAAGTGCAAGCTTGATTATTCAATTACATATAATCTTCATTGATATTACATATTGATTGATACTTTATATTTATTTATACTTGATAATTTAGATGTATGTGGATGTCACATTTGAAAAAGTCAGCCTGTCATGTCCGGCCCACTAGGCATTTGAAATGGACTTGAAGTGACAACAAAAGCACAAATGTTCGTAGAACTCTGACCCACAATCCATACAACATCTCCAATTCCGTGCCTGCTGTCAGGAGCTTCCAGATGGATATGGCATTCGACATGTGGACCTGCTGCTAAGCAAAAAATGTTGACAGGCATCAACGGTACAAGTATCACGGTCAAACATGTTGATGGAGATTTGTGTTTCTTGACAAGAACTCAAACTTGTTTCTGGTGCGTCATTGGCGTATTGTTGTATTGTTTTGCCGGGACTTTTGAGTCTGAAATTCGGCCTGAAATTTACACAATCTCATATCTCAATGTCTTTGTGAACATACGATACACAGAATTACTTTGAAGGAATCCCAGTTGAATGTATGTGACACCCCCAGTACTCTTAGGCTCGGCTGTAGCGTGAAACTTGACGATGGTGTCTACGAGGAATCTGATTGGCTTCAAGTTTCAAGTTGCCATGGACCAAGTCGTGTGTCGAATCCATGGGATGATATGGGTAGTTCTTGACGCAATGGAGCAGCTCCATACGCCTTGGTGATACTGCGTTTTCACCACCAGAATAGTCTTGACATTTGATACATGTTTTGCGAAGAGGACAACCATATATGATAGTCGTATAAGACAGTAAACCAAATCACCATCCTCATTCTCAGGCATTGGCACGGCAGTGCTTAGGCATTACCGCCAACGGATGTTTACAAAAGATGCTAAGATATGCTATGTTGATTAGAATAGTGTGGTTGCAACTTCCGCTGGCTTTATCTTAAAACTGCGATCCCAAACATCACCTTTAGATTAGATACACATATATTTGTGATTACCAAATGTTTCATTCCATTGTTTAATTTCATGAACATGACACGGCCCCTGCAAATTCAGATCCACCCCGCATCACCACCACCTTTTCCACCACCACCACAACAACGAAAACAAAAACAACATTGACAAGAAGAACAAGCGCAGCAACATGTGGTGGTCCAGTTTGAAAAGAAAGATACCTTGGTGTAAATATGGCAGGTAAGTGGGGGCTTAAACATCTTTAAACATGGCGCAAGGATGGAGCAGGGGCTGATTTCTCGGAAGCTCGGTGCTTGGTTTGGACACGAGGAGATGAGGTGCATCGTTTGGAGATGTGACCACCTGGAACACTTGATGTATCTGAGATCGAGATGACTTCACCTACCTCCCTCCAATCTTAGATATTATATTTTCTTTGTCCCATCTGCATTCGTTTGATATGCAGCTTTGGGCAGCCACCAGCTTGCGTGCACAGGTGGCAGAAATCTTGGATGGTCGTTCTGGATTTCTCGCGGATACTTGTCTTCGGACTCCAGTGGTGACAGTCGTCCAAGAGTCCAAGGGTTTAGGTCCCATTTTCTCACTGTTT
The DNA here is from genome assembly GCA_000507305.1 of Breviolum minutum Mf 1.05b.01. Lineage (NCBI taxonomy): Eukaryota > Dinophyceae > Suessiales > Symbiodiniaceae > Breviolum > Breviolum minutum. Next base: position 14,733 of record DF242322.1, on the reverse strand, counting down.
GTACAAAAGTGATACGTACAGTAGTTTTTTTCGATGTTCATGGCTCAAAATTCCACTGCTGGGGGCTTTTATTTTGAAGTACAGTATATCATTCCTGGATCATGCTCAGCCAGTTCATGATCTAAAGCAAACCTTTTGCAATGCAAGCGCAGTAACAAGCGTGCAGTATTCTGGTGTTGTTTCGCCACAACTGGAGCCCGATCGAACAATCTCAACACAGAAATATGAGACGAGGACACTGGCGCGACATCCAGCATTGCTCCATCCAGCTTGAGTCAGCTCAGCAGCAAATGGCAGCAGTTCTTGCCAAAGGAGGCGAGATTCACTTGGCTCTTATGAAGAAGGACATGTGTTGCAGGAATTTGGGTCTTGATTTTACTATAATATCAATACGCTATAAGTTTTGATATGTTTTACATTTTATATGCCAGGATTATCATTGCATAATTACAGTCAGTGTATGAAGTTCATTGAAATGGGCTCGGCAAAGTGCAGTATAGCAGGTTCTTGAGGTGCGTCAAGAAGCCTACCGAGAAGCCAAGAGCCTTGGCTCTCAAGAGACAATGTTTGCAGTGAATAGGGAGCACAATTTGGCCCATGCGCAGCATGTCCTATGGATTGAACGTAGTTCTTGCAACCTGATTTGACAGAGCCAACATGAGCCAACCTCATGAAGGAGTCCAGGTGAAAATTAAGCCGAAACTTAAGCTACGTCGTTAGAATATAATTGAAACTTCTGCGCTCGTATGAATGCCTCTCAGTGCATGGGCAAAAGAAGGAAAATCAAATATCTAGCTGTTCGCAGTGCCATTCCCCTGATGCAACAGAACCAAGGAGGCTTTTGAGGCACTATGTGGATGAGCGCTGCTCTGCTCGAGGAAAACAATTCGAGCATGTCGCGCGTGCTGCGTGTGCATGCTTTTGAATTGCTTGTTGTTATTCTTTCGTTATACCAGTGTGATAGCAGGTCAAGTGTTTCCTCATTTCCGTCAATCATGGCATGCGATCATCCTGAACCATTTGCCCATTTCCCTCTAGCAGAGATGGCTACGCGGCTACAGCTTAGGTCCGCTTGCTGGTGTCTAAGAACCGTCTCACGGCACTGCCTCCAGATCTGGGGCAGTCTGCTTCCCAGAGACAGAAGCAGACATGACAGTCACAGTTCACCTTATGTCCGCCATCAGTGTTGGACAGTTTGGTTTGCTCCAAGTTGATGATACAAGCGACATCCTACATCAATGCTGTTTTGTATCAGGGTGTTGGATGTTACAAATGGTGTATATACGGTATCTCCATCAGTCCAATCTGCTGCATGTGCTGTTTGTAAGGTTGTCCAAGCTTCAGCATTTGGATGCAGCAGAGAACGCATTGCCACTGGCTCAGTTGACCTTCCCACAGTAGGATTTGATTCCAAGCTGGCCGTCCCACCGCATTTGCCAGGACTTCTGTCCCAGAGCCTATAATCGCTTGCCCGTGGATCTTCCGTGCTTGAAACCGCAAGTGTCTTGTGATTGCCAATGCGGATGCTTTTGCCAGTTTTTTTGTTCAAGGGTGGTTCCTTTCTCTTCTTCCATACTTTTTGTTTTGGCATTTCCAATCCTTTGGCCACGAACGATCCGCTGTTTCTGTTTGTCCTTCAACTCTCCTGAGTCAGATGCTGTCTGAAAACTGCCAGGAGCCTGAACGAACTTTGGCTCAAGGGAAATCCAATTGACCGGCTGAAGCTTCAGGTGCCCTTGCTACGGAGGGGTCAATTTGCAGAGCTCCTGATGGATCAATTTGCAGGAAGTGTTAGGGCTACTATGACCCGCTTTGATCCACCTGTTTTTATGAGCACACTATGCCCTATCGGAGCTAGTAACTAGCTACAGGAAAGCCCAGTTCCACAATCATTTGTCCATTTCTTCCTAATGCCTGCTGTTGGTCTCAAGAATCTTCTGCCATTTGAAGGCTAATAATCCATGATTGCCCAGAATCAACAGGCTATGCCCGGCTTTGAGAACTTCCTGGAGCGAAGAAAGCAACGGCTGGATGCGAGGACATTTCACTTAGGATATTTCACTTGTGCGTGGGCCATGATTGTAAGAGAAGGATTATTATGGATTTTCATGTAAGCCGATGACCATGCAGCAATGCATAGAAATCGACCTTTGTTCGGAATGGGTCAGATGCACATAGAGACCAAACAAACTACAAGATCCAAAGGGGTGGTTTTAGCTCTTGGTTTTGCCGACTCAGCAGTGACCTTCATTGGACCATGGCAGTCACTTTGTTCTTCCACAAAGTTCCAGTATATACATATTGCAGGCTGCTAGTCAATCAAAACTATACAAAACTATCATCTTACGTTTTATGGCAGTATCAGTATCAGCCTTGTGATAAGTTTAGGTTTTAGAATACATTTAAATATATAAAATTTATGAATTCAATGATTTCTCATGATTCCCTCATCATCTTGGTTTGCTTGCTCCCCTCCAGGATTGGATCCAATGTGGTAGGACGAGTCGACCTGACGGTGTGTGGTTTAGACTAGTGACTCATTTGCAAAACGGACCGGAGTTGCGATTGCAAAGGTCACCGGTTTTGGGTAATAAGAAAGGATAAAGGCTTAATTGTTGTGAATCCTTGATGTTTGGAAACTGGATATGTGATGATACTTGATGTATATGACAATATAGATGAACGATAATATATAGTTGTATGTTTGACATATTAAGATTGTATTTGAATATCTACAAGCTCTTGGAGACGCAATGAGAAACTACTATGATTCAATAATTATTACAACAGCCTGGTGAAATCCTTTTTGCAACTCCGTTTAATTGATGATTCACCCTTTGAAGGAAGGATCTTTTGGCTTATCGAGCTATTTTACTAGTTGACATTTGTACAGTGGCTGACAACAGCCGAATCTTGCTCAGCTAGTTGAGAGGCGGATTTCTCGACGAAAACAGGTGGTACGGATGCCAGTGCGATAAAGTTGTCGTTGTTGAATGTGCTTGATTAAGAAATATCCGGTCTTGCGACGGATGTGCATGATTGTGCATGCGCATGGATTGGATTGGATTGCCCTGCTCATCCTTTGATGTCTTTATATATACACATCCTTGTAACAAGTCCAGCTTTCACAAGCCAAGTGTCCAAGAAACTCTAACAAAAGGCACCATCTGGATTCAATCAAACAGGATGACATTGACCGAGTGCTGCCACTGTTTTCTGGCTCTTGGCACTGCGAAGCAGGTTTCAATCTGTTTTAATACACGGCAATACTGCAAGTCAAACAATATTCAGCACAGGAGAGAGGAGGTGCCATTATCAATCTCACATATTGATTGGATGTATGGTAGACAATTCATCACAATTGCAGCACCTACATTTGCGCCAGCATCTAATGTTTTCAATTTGTATTTTTGTGTTCCTGGTTTCACATGAACAAAAAAGAGAAAATAAATTAATAAAGTTGCACATTTTGCGCATCAGCTCACCGCATTTCAGCTTAAGTGGAAGGCATATCCCCAACACTCGCGCCTGCCTTCATACAACTTTCAGCATTGGCGAAGCTGTTGAATGGCAACTGGGTCTTAGGAAGATGCACCCATGATTCAGGGAGATAAAAACAACCTACAAAGAAATTCTTGCCGTCTCCGCAGTCTCCCCTGTTTATCCTTATCCTAGTGTGTTGTGGCTGTAATGAAATACTATGAAATACTTATTTGAGAATAATCTTGAAGAAGGTTCGATTTATTCATATTTGGGCAGGAGCTGTTCATACCGTGTTCAACAGAAATGATTTCTGCAAATGATCATTTTGGGAATACACTTTTTAAAAGCAGTTCAGGATACAAAAGCTGTGCTGACACCAAGGGGCCAAGCAATGCACAGTCTCCAACTTCATGTTGCTTGAGCCAGGCATTGCCGGGCTCAGTTGCCAAGATGACAGATATAGAAGACCAAACCTCAGCACACTGTGATTTTGTGAAGAGACCATGTGTGTGTGTGATTGCTAACATTCATGCTATCACTTGTAACACTGCAAGTGACTGCATCCTGAAAAAAATGGTCGATCATGATCGATCGACATATCCATGGTGGTATTTTTGTGATTCACAGCAGAGGAGCTCCAGGATGCTCCGTGACATACCCGATGCTGAGGCAGGACCAGCTGAAGCAGGAACACCTGAACCACCTGCCGGACACTCATGACATGCCCATCGGGGTTCAGCATCCGTATTGTAGAATACAGGTTGTGTGCTTGTGTTTGTCTACATTTGTGTCAGTGCACAGTGTATGCAGATCTGTTTGATTCCTACTGCAGTCTATCTTTCAACCAAGCTGTTTTTGCCAGATAGCCATTGCATGTTTTTTTGATGATTGAACATTCAACATGACAATTTGTCAATCTGAAACACCAGAAACAGGGATTTGCTGACAATGTTGAGGTGATCAGCAAAGCATCCGATGGCTCTCCAGGCCATGTGGTACGAGAAGTTTTTTGATTTCGGCGTTGGTGGCAGTCTTGTAGCATGTTTGGAAGCTGAATCTTGCTACAAGGGGGCGATGCAAGCCTTTGTTCATCAGACGTATAAATTTTGAAGATTAGAGAGCGATCCGATTGTGATTTGAGTTGTAATGGGGGGTCGAAATGAATGATATGCACGGGCTCGGGTGACGTGCTGCTGTTGACAGTGGAAATGATAGGCGTCACACCAAATGTGAAGAGAACACGAAGTGGTCAGCGGTACTCAGATGGGAACAATCATGAGTGTGACTTGTGCTGATCGGTCACTTTTGATGAATTTGCTATTCTCTGACTTGTGGTCAAAGAGCAATTAATTTCTCAGGTGTAAAATTGGCTGGTCCCGTGATCGGTGCATGTGTATTATGCATAGTGCATAGTGGCATAGTGTAGCATTGTGATAGCCACATCGATGCATTATCCATATGCATAGAAGTAGATTCATGATTCATGGTGGCAGATCTCAAATGCAACACTCACATCTCCCCGGCGACATGGGAACTGGGCTTCTCAGGTGATTCCACAGACACAATTTGGGAGACAGCTGAAGGAGCTGCTGAAGATGATAAGGCAGGGAACTTATCACATTACCAGTGTTGATATGTTGCCGCGATTCTGAGTTTCCTGAAGTATTACAAAATCAATCAAAATCAATTTAGCAGAGCTGATTCCCGCATTATAATCCAAGAATTATGTATAGTAAACAGGATTCCAATGTACTCGTACCATTTCGTTGTTAAGCCAGAGCTTCACTAGCAGCGATCTCTTCTGACAGCTTGGCCCATGATACTTGACATGGCCATGCTTCGTTCGGCCTGCATACATCTAATCGAATGCTTGTTTCTGTTTTGTATCCCTGTATTAGATCGTCAGTCGTGTCAAACCAGTGGAGTTGCTGTCATTTCCAGTTGAAATACTGGGTCAGAAAAGGTGACCGAAATTATGTGAAGGCCTGAAGGATTTTCCATTTCGCGTCCTGAGTTTTAGTTCTGCCAAGGAAGAGGAGACTCGTGGAACTAAAGAGGAGACAGTCTTTCGCAAGCCGGAAGCCAAGAGTGGAGGATGGTACTACTGTATACTTAAATGTCGATTGCACTGCAATAACTATTCGGTATTAAGGTGCAAGACTGTAAGAGGATTTGCAAAAAAACCGTCCTTTCTATCACATCTTCGGGGCAGATAGGATTTTGAGACCATGATATAGAGGCATCAAGAATGAGGGCCGCGCAAGAGGGCGCAAGGGCGAGCGCAAGACATACCGATACATACCGTATTACTAGAATATTTATCCATATACATACCGACCATAAGGTGTTTTGATTTTGCTGCATTTTTTTGTGTAACAAGCAATCATCCACAACCAATCTTTTTGGGCAGGGTGACTGGGTTGCATTAGGACAACACACAGAGATGAACACACCCAACAGATCCCAAAAGAAAATACAAAGAGATCAAAAGGGCTTGCTCATGTGCAACAATGTATCATATCTGGTTCTTGGTTACAGGTCGCAGATGATAGGAATGAGATGGAATGACAGACCGCGCACATACCCATGTGGTACACAAAGCGAGGTTGGGTCTTCTCGTTGCGAAGAAGCAAGGGAACTCGTTTAGCATTTGCATCTTTCGATTGTAGTATTCCGCTTCATGTCCAAAGCCATGCATGCGAATTTTCTCATGCCCTGGCATTGCATTCATGTCGTTCAACACAGGCAGCATGTGAAGTCGACTTGCTAAAGGGAACAACATCAAAAACCAAACATACGCAAGGCCAACAGGCTCTTCACTTCCTGTATGCATGCATTGAAATTGAATATCTTCCTACGAATTGGTGCCTTCAAAAAAAAAACTATCAAAAACATGACCCGTACCAGGTGGGGTGCCAAGGGCAGTGAGAAGCGGCCCACCGTGACAGCAGAAGAATTGCAGAAGCACACCAGCGAAGAGGCCGCAACGAAATTGTAGAAGTCAACAAAATACACGGAAAATAGATGAGTCATTTGTTGGATTTCTTGGATGTGACATTTGTGAAGGGCGGCAATTCCCAATATCATTGCCACATAATATTTATTGCATTGTATCGCCATGTTCGCAGCCTGCACGATTTGGGGTGGAGAAGAAGATGTTGCGAACGCCGAGATGGCACTATAGACGACACATTCTTTTGTAGAAATCTTCGCTGGAAGTTGGAAGGGAATACTACAGTTGATGAGTCATTAATATCCTATAATATCGTTAATATTGTACTGTTTGTCGTCATTGATTTGTCAGGATTTTTGGGTCATGATCAATGGCATGGTCTTCGACATTGGACCTTTCCTTCGAGATGAGGCGGACAAGACTGTTGGTAAATGCTGAGGAAGATTCGACATGCGCGCAACTTGCAAAGTGGGCATGTCAACCTTATTGAGACGGAATGATGAAAGTTAAGGAGTTTCGACTTGGGAATCTCATGGAATCTCCATACCCATATCAGTCTTTATTTGCCATTGACTTTGCAGGCAAGGTATCACAAGATGTCCGAAGTACTTAATCCTGTTTGCTTTCAAGATTGAGCCAAGGCAAAACATCCAGGCGGGAAAGCAATCTTATTGTGGCAACTGGAACTGTCGGGATCTTGGGAGATGATGCTTTCAACGAATCTTAGTCACTGAGTCAACTGAGGACTGGAACAGATGCTGGTGATCGCTTTGTTCGCCGGACATCTCAGTTGGACTTTGCAACACTAGGCATGTTGTTTCGGCCATGTGTTATTTTTTGTGCACTATGTTAAGGTTAATCAATTATTTGTACACTCAAGATACAAATACATTCGTGATTGAATGATTGGTAAGACTGAAGAGCTTTTCACCTACCATTTTGTCGTCCTCCTGTTTCTTGCCATCTTGAGGTTGGCACAATGCGGCTGGCAATGCTGTGCGGAGAGCTCCTGAGTACTTTGTTTGGCCAACCCAGACTTGTAGGCATCAGACTTCAGAGTGGGACTCGTAAGAATACAGCAATCCTGTGAAAGGATAGTACTTTTGATAGACCCTGCACAAGTTGATTAGAAGAAATATCTTGCATTTTCATCATTATTCCAAAGGCAAACTAGCGCCACACTTTGGCTCAGTAGTTCAAGGTGGGAGACTTGCTTGGTTGGACTCCGCCAAGACGTTGGAGGTGGGAACAGGAGAAAACACGTTGTGCCACACTTTAGGACTTTCCATGAAGAGTGATACATCAAATGAACGAAGATATGTACATAGATGATATCATAGATAATGGGGTATATGTTATTTTGGCGAATGGTGTATACTGTATACATGTGTATACTATGCTCTTCTGAGAACACGGTTGAAATATCTTGGACTGATACTCGTTGGCAAAAATGGTTTGGCTGACTAGTGAATGCAGCCAACTCGGGGAACATAGCACGGTCTTTAGATGTGTGACACACTGTGCTATCGTGTCTCGCAATGTCCCACAGTAATATATGGGTACGATTTTTTTTGATATTTCTAATTAAGGCTATTAAACATTGCCGACAGCACCTTCGTTTAATGCCCGGTTTTATACCCTATTAAACAGAGGGATTCCTTCCGTTAAATACCCCATCGTTAAATACCCCGTTTAATACCCTGTTGCCCATTTAATTCAGAAATTATTGTCCGTTTAATACCTACTAAACAAAGGGTCTTGTTTAATACGTATTAAACAAAATGGGCCAGAGTCGCTCGTTTAATACCTAAAAGAAATTCATGGCCATATCAGTTACATTATAGGCATATTCCGTATTATCATTATTATTTGTTGTTGTTTTTTCCCATTGATGGTTTGCTACTGTGTAGGTTGTGTTGCTGCCGCAGACGATCTGTGAAAGAGGATCCATTGTAAGCGATTGTAGCATTGGACATTTCTGAAGTCATTCGTCCCGTCGTAGGCCATGATCTGCTTCATTAAAAACATTTGAATTGCGCAGGCTATGCATCCAAGCGGAGCACAATGCACATCAGTTCAAATCAGTTCAGTTGATATATCAATAGGCTTAGAACACGCGACTTGTGGATTCGCGGCATGGGTCATGTTTTGGTTTGGTTCATTTTAAGACCATGCAATGCAAGCTTTCCACGTCCTTTTTGGACATGATTATTCTTGTGATACAGGCTGATACAGGAACTGAAATGCACGGGTTTAATCATTGACTATTGTCTCCGTGGTGCAGACCTTTCTGAATCAGTGTATTGGTAGTTGTGTTTCAGATTGGCTGTTGATCGAATATGATATTTTATAATCAGTCTGAATTTATAGGTCATCCCAAAAGCTACCTTTGCACCACAAAGACACCACAGTTTGTCTCGAGATACAAAAGAAATCAGCTCAGTAGTATCATATAAAGACAAAGCATGTATTCATGTCTATGCCTATTGACGCTGCATCTTTAGCCGAAAGTATTTAAAGAGCTCCGTGTTTTTTTCACGTGTCCTAAAGGGACACAACCACGGTTGCTGACAACTTGCAATATAGCACCATTTCAAGTCACTGACCGGCAACGCCCAAATCTAAATCAATAAATCAGTGAAGATTCAAAGGGCACAACAATGATATACAATGATTTTGTAGTGAACCTTCTCTCCCTATAATATTTATATATATTAGTATATTGATTATGTCCACAAAATATAGTGTATATATGTTATATATAGTTTATATATATAGTGATTCCTCTCACACTTGACATGGCTGCTCAATCTCAGTTTTCAATCCGAGTGTCTTTGCTGCAGAGGAACCCTCTCGAAAAATTTCGTCTTTATCAGGTCAACCCTTTTTGTTCTCCTGAACCATTTCCCAATGTTCTTTCACTAGGTCCTTACGTTTGGGCGAGCAGCAAAGAAACCTCCGTGCAACTGCTGCCAGTCTTATTTGGCCACTCCTGAGCAATCGGTGTTCAGTTGATTTGAAGAAAGGATGTCCAGCTGCAGCGTGGCACAAGGCTCAGCATACTCATGCTTGTGCTGGTCAGTCTAGGACAGTCAATGATATTGGACGTCTGCGAATCATGCCTATCCTGTTCTGGCTCAAGTCAATTCTGTTTCTGGACCAAAGTAGCAGAGTCCTTTGAAGCCTTTATCATCTCATCATATCTTATCTATGCAATTTTGTCACAGAAGAGATTCACAATCATGATATATCAGACCAATTGCGGCCTTTTGTTTTCAAAGACGCTTCCTTTGCCAGTTAGAGCATCTGCAAAGCATCTGCCTTTCGCAGAGGCTGTGTCCCAGCTACGCTGCAAGTTGTGCTGAGTTTGATAATTTGATTCAATTTAACTACTTACCCCGCGTGTTCTTGTGTTGACTATGCACAATTTGAATGAGTCATTAGCCCCTCTCTCTCTCTCTATCATATATATAAAATATGTTTTTTCATATTATGTTTTTAATGTTGCATTTATAACATATTAGTATACATATATTTCCTCCTATGATACCAGATAGTACTATATAGGCATATACACAATCTGCTTGGATATCTCCAGATCTTGAGGACATGGAGCGGCCAGCAACTGCACAAAGCACGAGTACTTGTTGGGGGTCTCATGAAGATCTCATCGGGAATCTTCCCCCATTGTTTCTGAAAAAGTGACGGACCATTCATTTGCAAGGATGATAGATGATAGGTGGTTATTGTCTGAGATAAAACAACCAATTTGAGCACATTCTGTGATTGAAGATGTTCTGGGGAAAAAAAACGGAGAAGCTTCATGTTGCATAATCATCATCATTTAATCTGCAGGTCGAAGTGGTCAGAGCGCGGGCAGCCGACCAAGTGGCTTGGATTGACATCGAAAAGGGGGGATCTGATCGGGATCTGTTTCCCATGTTAGAGTCGTCATTGTGTCCATGGTCCAGTTTTCCAGGGGGCTATTGGATATCATGTTTTCCAAGTGCTTTTCATCAAGACTTGCTGGAGTCAAGTCCGATGCTTCTTGTTGTCCGTTGTTGTCTTGCTATTGGCCGCACTCAGGTCGGATTAGCGCCGCTGGTAGTATCAAATCAAACACTTCGAAGGCATTGCTGTGCAAAACTGTTTTGCAAACACATATTTTTTCAAACCTGAGTTGTGTGTTCCATGATTTTTAATATTTTGTTGACATGGTTTCAACGCATTGGTGCAGGGGGAGCTGATGAGTGTTCCTCCACGAGTGCGCCAGCCACGCACTCCAGTTCCTTGGTTTAAGTCATTCTTGGTGCAAAGTGTGCTCTTCAGGAATCTCCAAACTTGGACGGATTGCAGTTCATTTAGTCAATTCGAAATTGCTTAATGAAGCAGCTGCCGACCATTGAACAGACACTTCAGACAACTTCCAAGTAAAGATATTTGTTGATACTGTTGATGGAAGAGATCCTGCACCACCTGGTATGTACAAAACCTTGTAACTAATGGGATAAACTACCTATCAACTGGTGCAGGATTTCTTCCATTAACAGTAGTTACTGTTGATTATCTTTGAAGCTTCCAATGGCCGAAGTGTGGCACTGTGGCCTTTTGAGGACGTAACTATTTTGCCTCAGGACCGAAAAAGACATGGGGTGGAGGGGCGTGATGGTGCTTTTAAGTCGACGTTCTAGACCATTCTAGTGATGTAGCAGTGAATATATAACTGAAGCTATCAGATGATACTAGCTGAAAGCCTACACCAGAAACCTTGGGAAGAGTACAAACGTCCACCTCTTTTGCATCATTCATGCATCCGATAATGGAATACTTACTACTTAACAACTGTGAAAAACTGAAGGAACTGTGCTTTCGCTGTTTGACTACAATGGATAATGACAACAGCTACTGCCATAGCTTGGGACTGTGTATTTTTGAATAGATTCCAATAGTCTTTCTGGGCTTTATGTTGCTTGTGCTTGGAAAATCAAAACCCCTGCAAAGTGGTAACCTTTTGGATTGTCCATTGTGCTACTGAGAAAATTTATCTTCGGTACATCGCATTACTTGCACATTCGGCACTGCAAGCTCTCTCCCCCATGACCTAATTCTGACACAGGCTGGTGCTTTCAGCGTTACTGGCTTGCCTGGATACACGGGCTATGTGTGAGAAGCTTAGTGGAAGGTACAGTTCTTATTTCATCTTGTTTTAACTTCTTTTGCAAGTGTTTCCTCAAAAGCCCAAGTCTGGGAGTTTTCAATGTAGTTTCCGGGAAATGAACAAAACAGTCACAGTGAAATGTGTGCATATGTGATCCTTGAGTGCGCTGAAGGCCTGGAAAGGTGTCGGAAAACGTCCATGCACTGACATTTCAGAAAGCCAATGAGAAGGCCATGGTGGAGGCGATGCGGTGAAGTACATGGAAACAAGTCATTGAGATGCAATGGAAACATTGATACTTGATGATGCTTGATGATACACATACTTTCTTCCAAAAAAATGCATCTCAAAGCCACATGATATCATACGATATAATACTCGACATCTAATTTTGGAGAAGCTACTGGCAGTTGCCCTCCCAAGTTTCTCTTGCATAATTCCAGTTGGGATCCGATTCATGTTGCCAATGGGAATCGATCAGGGCCATATGCGCAGCAGTGGACAAGTATCAAGGGCCTACGCTGGACGCTCATTTGATGGCAAGAAGCTCAGGGTTTGCATGGGGGGTTCAGCTCCGTGCAAAATCTCAGCTGAAATACACCGTAAAATCATGCCAGATCTCAATGCTCGCGGCCATGAGAGCTTTTAGAAGTTTCATGTTGAACATAATATGGAATGCAAGATGTGGAGTGCTTGTCCAGTCTTTCCCGGACTGGAATCCACTGAGAGAGGGACGAATATGAAATCAAACGACCACAGTAGTTAGAAACTGATTGGAAAGTTGTTGGAAAGCTAAGTTTTCTCACGTTTTCTCCATTTTCATCAAATTTGCATATGTTTACCAAGTGAATTACATTTCTGTGTTTGTTTCTGTCCATTGGTCTCAGGTCCATCACCTGGGGCGGAGGTGCCAGGTTTGGACCCAAGACGTTACAACAAGTTACATGATGTGGCACTAGAAGGTCAAACAATTATACCTTTCTTGAGGCATGTTGAGTCATGCTGGTGGTTGTGGTTGTGGTTGTGGTTGTGGTTGTGGTTGTGGTTGTTGTTGTTGTTGTTGCTGTTGCTGTTGCTGTTGGTGTTGCTGTTGTTGTTGTTGTTGTTGCTGTTGCTGTTGCTGTTGTTGTTCTTGTTGTTGTTGTTGTTGTGGTTGTTGTTGCTGTTGTTGTTGCTGTTGCTGTTGTTGTTGTTGTTGCGGTCTTTTTTGCTGTTGTTGTTGTTGTTGCGGTCTTTTTTGCTGTTGTTGTTGTTGTTGTTGTTGTTGTTGTTGATGTCGTTGTTTTTGATTCTAGTGATTTATAATGTTGATATAGGCTGATCAACTTCACCTTTTGTGCCGAATCCCTTGGCACTTTGGAATTCGACATGCAATGTTGCAAGGCTACACCGGTTTCGTTCCGGGGCGCTATGCCAATAACGTGATCGGCGCTACCTTTGCCAAAGGAGCGCTTGCCTCAGGTGATGCGCAATGCAATAGTGCAGTGATTCGAATTAACTTCCATACAAGTAGAAAGTAGATGTAAGTACAACGAGGGAAACATGGAAAACAACATGAAAACTCCCTTTTGAAATATGTTGAATTAGAGTAAAGTTCTGAGTTGTTTGGACATTTGATGTACCCATGTACTCCTTAGTTTCCAGTGCTGCCGGGCAATGAGAGTGCGTAAGTCGGTGAGCTTGAAGCAGCCACACTGAGGGGGAGCTGGCTTTCCTGGTGAAGAATCAGCAAATGGCAGAGCGGTTGCACCGTGTAAGTTGCTACCGTCCTCACCTTGACTTCTGTCTTTTTATGCCGTGCTTTGATGTGTCAATGGTGGAACATGGCGGATCGCATTGATATATGACGATATACATGCGCTATCGGTTCAACTACAGTAATTATTATTTAATGTAACTGAGAAAAAGGTGCAAAAACCGCAAAGGTCTCTACTGTCACATGTACCGTTGGAGTCTCGCTTTGGTCACTTGTAGCATGGCTTTGCTGTTAAGAGTGACCTCAAGGTCGAGGAGAGCGGCCCAGCAGCAGCATGACACCGATTCAGTGAGGCGAAGGGTAGGGGGATCATCTCATTTCATGATAGATATTTTATATGATTTTTTATGATAAATTGATATAAATTAGATGCTTCAAGTAGAGTATTCAACATCAGACTTTTGAAACTTAAGAGCAAGACTTTGTGGGCTGTGACTCACTATTGACTCCGATAAATCAGGCTTGCAGAGTTTTATGTTTAGAAGTTTAGAACTTCTTGTTAGCCTCATGAAGACACTCTAGTGACTCAAGGGGCGGGTGTTTTTGGAAAGCTCAAAAGTGAGGTCATGCTTGCATTGATCCAATGTTTGATACAAAACCGCATTAATTCTTAGAGGGATTGGGCCTCAAAAAATAACGATCAAATGCCTTAAGCAGGTTAGTTAACTTGCGCTGCTCCTCCCACGTGCCAGGCTGATACAATTCAAGATTTGATACATTTCTGCAATGTTTCTTTCTGCAACTAAGCCCAAATTACATGTTGAAGATATAAATTGAATTTTTGATTCAAGGACTCTGATTTCACTTTCACCCAAGAACAACTGGACGGAATTCCTAATCCGGGAATTGAAAAAGTATGACTATAAGTCAATTTAAGTCAAATATCAAAATATTTGAGATCTAATTTTGATTAATTTTGCTATATGAGAGGTTATGCAAAAAGGTCGATGTACGAGCTTTAATTTGCGACGACCCTGGGTATGTAGAGAAAACTCCCTGCATTTTTTTTTGAGATGGCAAAAGCATGCAAAAGCACTTATTTTATCGCTAAAGAACATTAACAACAATCTTCTCTCGAAAACAACGTGACCTAAATCATGGATTCATTTCGGGACAACTAGATAAAAGAAACATTCCAAAAAATGTAGGGGAACAAATCCCGGATTTAATTCTGATCGTAATGTGCTTGTACAAAATATTTGATATTGATATTGATGGGGTTGATGAACATGAGGAGGGTCATAAGGATGATGAGGATAATAATGATGATAAAGATAAAAAGGAAGATTAATTTGAAGGGGATAGAGGCTAAGGATGATTAAAATAAGGATTATATTTTATAAAATAATAATAAATAATAAGGGTAAAAAACATAAAAATAAC
>DF242321.1:61419-90878 GCA_000507305.1 Breviolum minutum Mf 1.05b.01 | reverse complement strand
GTTTGTGTGGTGTTTTGTGGTGGTGTTTGTGTGGTGGTGTTTGTGTGTGGTTTTTGTGGTGGTGTTTTGTGGTGGTGTTTGTGTGGTGGTGTTTTTGTGGTGGTGTTTGAATCAAGCCAACACATTGTTCCAGTCATCAGAACAAAGGTTCAATCAATCAAGGTTGTCACAAACCATTCTATAGGCACATGTTCTGTTGATTTATATATACTTTACCTTTTTGAAACTTCCGGCACCGCCTCGTGCGGTACTACTGGTATAGCTGCAAATAAGAGGCCAAGATAAACTGATTACGAACTGGTGCAGGATTTCGGCCATCGGGATTTCTTTTTTCTCAATGAGACTATGATCGGTGTTGTTGCAACATCCGAATGTAGAGTACTTTTCAAAAACGCAGTAACTCTTCAGTCAAGGGCACAGCACTTCTTCCTCAGAAAAATTCGTTCGAGGGCATTAACTTGCTTGCCTTCGCCCGGATGCTCGACGACGAGCGCAGCCCTCAAGACAGGTGTAGACTGCATTCACAGGCATGTGGAGGTTGCGTAGCTCAAGGTTGCACTTTGGCAGAAGAATTCACACTGCGAAGGGTTTGCAATTGCAAGGTCAGGTCTTTATTTGGATGATTTTGAGGTACTTGATCAAAGGGAGAAAGGGGGCAATACATTTTCAATTTGTGATGTTCTCAGGGATGGCTGTGCATTGAGCGATGCTGAGCTGGCAGGGCTGCTACGTAACTTGGACAACACTTGTGCATTTTTGTGTGTAGACTGAAGACAAATGGAGTGGTCTTGAGCACTAGACACCGAGACACCTGGCAAATCCATGGCCTGTGAGATTTTGATGAAGTGACTGTCCTTTACATGTGTCAGCTCCTGATCCAAGGGGAGTCGAACCAGCTTCCACGTGCTGGCAGTGTGGTGCTCAGGGGTGTATGGTGTAGGGCCAAATTGAGTCAAATGAGCGGGTCGTGTTCAGACTCCCTTGATGAACCCAACGGTCAGCTCCTCTATCTACTCAATCGATTGAAACTGCCATCACCACAATAACCTAACAGTTCTTCGGTGGGCTCTGAGTGGCAAAAGTTGTAAGTTGTTTCAATTAGACACATTGTAGCTTGAGCCCCAATTCCTCTTGCAGGTTAATGAGCAAATTTTCCAGTCCTGACACTCCTCGGTTGCATAGGGGGCTTGAATCTGGCCAGCTCAATGACAAGTCGGGACAAACCAAACTGTATGAAATTGAGTGAATTTACATGCATCAGTGCATCAGTTAAAGATAGTTGAAGTCTTCCACTTCCAGTTGAGCTTGCCTTTTCTTTGTTCCCGCATCCAAAAGCGTTCGGATGTTTGACTCAAAAGTCGGGTCATGACTGCCCAGAACGTGCTTCGAGACACTTTCGCTTGAAGTTTGTACAGCAGGTGAGAAAACCCAGATGCATCAGCGACCAAGTGCCTGGGATTGTCTAAGTGTAAAGTCTGTTGGAAGACCGACGGTCATAAATAAATCCTCCATGCTACAACCGCAAAGACTTGCCCCTCAAGTCCAAAGATTTGACCACTTGTCATGACGGAAAACTGAATCAAGGCAATCAAGGCACATGCACAAGCTCGGCCATACAAGTCAAACTTTGACTGATCATTGATTGCATCGAGAATACACTTCAGTTTAAGTTTAAATCAATTGTATGACTAACTGGCAACTATCTGTCAACCAGATGTGAATCTTTTAGGCCATATTGATATTGGCAGTGGCACCAGATGAAGCAGAAAAATCTTCAAACATAGTTTTGCCCGCGGGACTGGAGCGCTGTGCTGCTGTGTGCCATGCCTCTGGACCGGGAGCTATCCCAGCGCTTAGAGAAGAGACACGGTTGCAGGAAGAACCAACAAGCAGACTAACCCACAAATCCCAAAGACGTCACTCAGTGATTGCATCAGGAATGTCAAGAGTCAACAGACAAAGCGGAGCTTTTGGGAAGCACTTTTCAATGTCCATATACAGTGGATTCCTGTTGGTTTGATGCTGCTTAGAACATGCTAAACACTCGCCCTGCAGTATCGTACAATGAGAGCTGAGCATGTTTGAATAGAAACTGGAATGACAGAGAATGATTGATCATGACGTCAGATAACAGAATCCCAATCTTTGCGACGCGGAATCGTCAATTTCATTTGGGACACGACAACATGCCAGTGAAATCCTAAGGAGACGAGATCGCACAGATGCAGACCCAGTTTCCCCAGAGCCAGTGGTTGGACCCTTAATTGGTGAGCGCAGCGAGAGCCACAAACAAAACCCAACCGCGCATGATGGCTGCGTTCAAGCTTGGACCCAGCTGAAGAGCTATTGAGAGGATGTCAGGTATGTCAGGTATTTGTTGAGGCAAATTCAGATTTGGACGTCTTGTCGGGAGACTTGCGACAGGTTGTGGATCGCGAATACGAAGCGCACATCGACCAAGAGCTGAAAAGCAAGCTCCGCCAGCAATCAGAGCTGCTCTCTCGTTCCTCAGCTTCCAATTCAGCATAGCCATAGCCCTGAGTCAACGAGATGTTTATGATAGACTGTAGACTCAATCATCATTTCGGCAAGAGCAAGCCAAGGCAAACTCAGCAAAGCAGGTACGTTGAATATATTTGAATATTTTGTAAGTCATGATTTTTGAACAGGGTCTCAGCCTGTCTAAAGGGTTTCGGGTACGCTTTCAGGTGGGGTTCCGGGAAGGTTCTCCGGAAGGTTCGGGAAAGATCCGATACTGACGGTAAGGTTCCCGGATTCCAGGACGTATTCGGACCATGATTCTGGATTTAGTTCTGGGAGGAAAGTTTCAGGGAATGTTAGAGGTTTTGGGGAGAGGAAGGTTCACAAAGTTGAGGGAAGGTTATGGAAGAGGTCGCATTTTGAAGTTGCTCACATGATGATTGTAAGACCCGAATTCAGTGAGATCTTCAAGCACAAACCAACATAGATTTTAATTTGGTTCACTATCCATTTTGGGGTTCCTACGAGTGTATGCATTTGCAATATGGGGAAGCCATGGCTACAGTAGCCACTCACGACGGTCGCTCCTTGGTTTGAACAATGTTTCCCATCATGCTAAGGTGGCTAAGCAGAAAACAAATGCTTGCTAAATGCTGGCTGCGTCCCCTTCTTTTGTGGCTTAGAACTCTACTTTTCAAGCGGGTCACTTCATCAGATAGCAACTGTTGATATGGCCACTTCTTTCAAAATTAGGGTAAGTTTGAACCGATATCATTGATTGCTCCCTTTATTGGCCATTTCGTTTTTCGGCAAAGTATTGTATTCCCCTCTTTCCCAACCGGAACATATTGCTTGTCAAATGCAACAACCTGCCATAACGTGACCATGGCGGAACTTCGACTCGAAAACACCTTACATGTTGTTATTATGTTGTTCTGCTTGCCACTTGCCGTACCAGCAACGCTCAGGTACAAAGACTGACGAGTCAGAAGTGAAGAGACCTCAAAAAGCGGAGACTCACTCTGCTCGCATCGATCAGGACTTCGGATTCATGCATTATGATTCATATACAATATGCATACTGTGTATATACGTGTACTACAATGATATACATTGTACATGTTTCTCATTGCTCAAAAGTTGTCAGACATTTTCACATATATCCAGTTGTGTCCAGATGCTTCAAACAATGGTTGGACAGCGGCAGATTCATCTCCTCAGGAGTTGGCCAAAAAATTGCAAAAACGTCAGTCGGAACTACAAGAGTTGGAGGCCACAGGGACCCATGCGAAGGCGCCTGCTGATTTCTGAGTGGACGCATGTGGAAATACGTTTTCTTGAAAGAAACATAAATTTAATCAATTCCAAGCAGTCAAGTCAATGCATGGTCGGTGGTGCCTCTTTTCACATCCGACATTCTTCTCAGGCAGAGCATGTAAACTGTGCACACACACAGCACTTTTAATCCTCTTTGTTTACCGATGTCTCACTGCTCTCCGCTCTCCTTTTGTCTTCCTTCCAGGCAGCACATGACAATGCTGCGTTCAAAAATGGAAGGAAACATCGTGGAAATGTTCAAAAATCTAATCATGGTGCCGAAGCTTTATTTGAAGTGTCCTATTTTCGACAGCCCTTTACAATTAAGTCTTCGAACGTTCCTCACTCAACATTTCATGACTTGATTCGTGTCAAAGGTGCTTTCGCTTGCTTTCCCCCTTCCAGACGCAGTGCGCAGGCTGAGAATCTTCGTGGTGGGGCCTCATTTGAAGCCCATATCGACAACGAGCTGCTTAGCAGAGATGTTTCGGGCGTACTTGCCTGCGTGGAATCACTAAGAGATTCCGTTCGTCATACACTGCAGAGTGGTTTATTGCTTATTCGATTTTTATCGTCTTTCTTTGTTGCATCAGATCAGAACCATTGCAAGTACGACTATATCAGTAATTACGGAGACTTTGATACTGCTTGTGACATATGGTGTCTTCCACAAACTTGTATTATGATCACCAATTAGCTTTATTCTGAACCAAGTGACATTTGAAAAAAAGGGAAAAACGGAAGAAGGAACTAGAAAAGCACCTGTAAAAGGCTGTTTGCTCCGAAAAGGGTGAACCAATACATTGAAAAAGGCAAAGAAAAAGAAGAACAAAAAACAGAAAACAAGCAAGCATTCTGGCTTTTGCTTGCTTTTCTTACTTTTTTGTCCACTTTTTCTGCATCATTTTTGCATTTGTTTATGTAACTCTCATTTCCTGATTTGCTTATGTGGTGGCTTTTTCGGGCTTTCTTTCGCATCTTGTTCAAAAGGATTCTTTACAGAATAGACCTGGAAGTGTGCACTCAAACTGTACCAGTACAGCATGGATATGCAGGGATTATTTAGGACTGTTGCTTCATGGTGGTGTGAATCTTTCATTGGGACTTATGAAGCAAAGGAAGTGGTAAAGCATCATTCAGGTTTCACAAGACTCCAAGTTCCTTTCATTCAGTGGATGATCACAGATTCTGTTTAATTATTATTTTATTATTTATTTTCCATTTGTCTCAATTTTCTTCAATTTTTCTCGTGGCAACGGGGTGAGGCTTGCGGCAAAGCTCCGGAAGCGCCTGGACGTCGAAGCTCGACCTCTGCCGGAGCCAGTGCCACGCCGAGAGGCCGAAGGCTCCTCCCGGTGTGGTCAAGCAATGCGATGCAGCGTTTTGTTTTAGCATGGCCTTTGTCAATTTGTGACTTCCTTGTAGCATTTTGACCAAAAAAACACATTTTGCTTTCGAACTTATTCACAAGTCGTACTTTGCGTGCAACGATTGTCGCTGCACTCCATCTATCATTGACATAAAAACATCGACTCAAACATGTGGAAGCAGAAAATAGATACTAACAGGTTGGTCATGCACATGAAACATAATGGTGGCAATTCTTTTTAATGCATCAAGCGTCAATGTTTCAACTTTTGGGTATCAGACCGATGCTTTGGCTCGGTATGAGCCCTTATGGAAGGATCAAAATTTGCCCTTTTGTTGAACACTTTTTCAAGCGCATTCACAAAGTGGAATACTTGTTTTTTGAGACGCTACTGTTTGGTTGCTATTGGTAAGATTCTCGCGCAGGAGACCTGGATGACGAATTGGCGCAGAAACTGCGCCAACGCAGACAAGTTCCTCAGAAGTCAAAGGTTTACAGCTGTTTGAACATTTGGCAACCCCGGTTTTGCAGTGTGAGATGGACGAAGTGTAGCCAAGGTGGTCAATTCTGGAGATATTTTCCAGAAGGATCCGCAAATTCCTTGTAATGAACATGGCGCAACGGTGGTGCAGCAGTCCAAGAACGCTGAGGCAAGACGGCCACAAAACGTCATCATCAATAGAAATTCACAAAGCACACCTAAAGACTCAACATTAATTGAGTGAGACCTGAATGGTAGTGTATCTTTGAGGAATTGACGGGGAGTTTTTCTCCAAAGAGCAGACCTGATCAAGAAATTGGCAATTTCTAAGTTACATACTGTGGTCTGTACCCAGCAAGGATTTGTACCGTGTTTATAGTGCGCAGGCGGTTCGCATTTTCTCCTCTCGCTTCCACCCTTTTGCTTCAGCTCAAATTTGTTTAAAGCTTGACGTAGCGACGTAGCTCGACCGAGCTTGAACAAGTCTCCTCCCAAGCGTACCTATGAGTCGATGTGCAGAGAGCCATGAGACTTTGCAGAGTACGGAGAGCAATAATCAAATCGAAATTGAGCCAAGCTTTGATGATGATGCGAGAATGATAAGACTACAGTTGGAAGAAGGCTTGCAAGAAGTGAGATGTTGGATGAATGAAGTCCACTTGAAGCTTTCAAACCTCCAATCATCGCAGTCTTTTCAGGATGCTGCTCTACAAGACGTGCAGACAGTTCTTCGCAGTATTTTCCAAGCTTCCTTCCAAAGGAAAGAAGCTGTTCCTGAGGAGAATCTTGTACCGCTAGAAGATCCACCACTTCTTGGCTTTCCAGGACAGCTAGATGAGGTGGTATGTGACTTTCCTCGCGACTGCATCAAGAAAATGTCTGCAGAGTCAAGAAATGAAGGGAGAGAGAAAGAAATGCGGAGACTGCGGAGACACAGTGGGCAAAAAGATACCGCAAAAGTTGGACGGGGAGGCAAAACGCCCATTCTGTCCGCTCGGAGTTCACATGCCTGCACTCTAGATGAATTGGAAGCGCAGACGGCCAAAAACCTTTTGGTCCGGAAACAGAGCAGCCATACTCTGCAGTCCATTCCGGAAGTGCGAGAAAGTCTCTCCCTGAGCGAAAGAGATGAAGATGACGAAGCTCGAGTCCCCAAGTCAAGAAAGAAGTCCTCCAAGAGAATGGGTTTCACCAAAACTTCGGGATCGGATAAGAATGCAATTCTCGGTAAGTGCAATCGCATGTCTTTAGATGAACTTCGTGAGAACCATGATGCTGCAGTGTGTGTGAACCAGTCCTATTCAAACAAGACGACCCAAGATCAAGAGTCTACACAGACAACCCCAAAAGTAACGGCGCCAAGGCCAATGCCAAGAGTTGCAGAACTTTGCTTGCAACTTTTGTGCATTCTGCCGATGAAATGGCGTTGGGCAGGGCACTTGTGGACACTTTGTGTATTTCTTCTCCTTCTTGCACCGACAACTCTTCTGGTTTGGTTGTTGGTGAAAGATCAGGTTGACACAATCATGACGTCCA
This sequence comes from Breviolum minutum Mf 1.05b.01, assembly GCA_000507305.1. Taxonomy (NCBI): domain Eukaryota; class Dinophyceae; order Suessiales; family Symbiodiniaceae; genus Breviolum; species Breviolum minutum. Next base: position 83,694 of record DF242321.1, on the reverse strand, counting down.
CAGTTCTTTGCTACTTGGTCGGAGTCATTGCCGCAGCTTGGAACTTGCGAAGAGCCGGAATCCAAGAGTTGCTGGGATCCTCGGAGGGAAGCATGGAACAGCAACCAGTCTGCATCTGCTGGCTTTTCTTCATTTTAGCCCAACACAATTTGTTTGTTGATATATAGGTGATATTGTGAAAATTGAAAACTCATCAATATGACATGATATGATATGATACGTATCCAATACAGAATTCAACCCTTTGAGGTGTGAGAGAAGTGGAAGAAAGTTTTTTGGCCTGAAGTGTTGAGTTGAAACTCTCACAATTATGCCGGCAACCAAGTCAAGGTATGCATTTCTCTGTGGATTTTCACACGACTGGAAGGAGATCTCTACAAGACGTTTCAAGGAGGTTGTGGCTTTGCTCGTCCTGATGCTGAGCTGTCGCTGGCTGGTTCACCTGTCAGAGGGTTTGCAGCACGGCTGGGAACCGAGCCTCACTTTCTCCATTATGGCAGTGGGTTTTGCAGCTATTGCTTATACACAACTGCACCTTGTAGCAGGGCTCGAGTTAGCAATCGACAGCTTTTCGATCAATTTTTTCCGGGACATGGATTGTGGAAGGGCTTTGGATGAGTGGAATGTGCTGCAAGCAACTTTGCGACAGACTTCCACCAAGCTCAGCGTATCCATGCTTATCCTTGGGATTTGCTGCGGTGCGTCGATGCTCTTTCTGGTTGAGATCGCCTTTCTTGCAGATGAAACTCGTTTCATTCCACAAGACCTCAACAATGGCTTTCCACTCTTGCTGTTTACAGCTTGGGTCTTTCCTCCAGTACTCCTGTTCCTGTACGTTTTAATGCGGGCAGCAGGAGTCACGGAGAAAGCCAGTCGTGTCGCACCGTTGGTGAACTCTTGGAATCTCGAAGTGGACGAGGATATGGTGGATGACACCTATAGCCATGATTGGATGGACTTGGGTCGACAGTATATTGTCCAATACATCAAGCAAAGTGAGACAGGCTTTTACATGCATGGAGTGAAACTCCATGGGTTTCAAGTGACAAAGTTGGGATACTACTTTGGAGCTTTCGTCTTTGCAATTATTTCAAAAATTGGCTGAGGTTTGAGCCCACTAACAAACTATTTAATAACATTTGACGAATTCAAATGCACGTGGGGCCATGTGGGACGTCTTTGCTTGACGTGAATCTCCCGCCCCTCGGAATTCGTTGCAATTTATTTGCTCGTTTGTGACCGCAGGAGTGCAGGAGTTGATTTCTCCCGGCCACTGGTCTGACTTGCTGTGGTTTTGATCCCGGCGGCATCAGACTGTCTTGCCTCCAAAGGAAGGTTTAGCCTTTTTTTTGTGCCTTTATGCTTTATGCAGTCCATTTTGTGGATATGCCCTGAACATGTACAGTGGGAGGGATTGATGGAGCCATTTTCAAGCCAAAGTCATCAACGCGCATTTGAAGCATGAAACGTGGACTTGAAATGGAACCTCTTCGATCCTGGCAGAAAATTGACAGAGCTTGCAGCTTGATGTGTCAGGAAGCATTCTGAGGGTGAAAAATCAATGCAGAGTAGAGAAGATATGTAAAGATGAGAAAAACCAGTGTGTGTCCAGATTTGCCAAAGTGTTTACCCACACCTTGCTGCTTTCTTCAAGGCCTTTCAGTCCCTGCACGAAATCGTTTCAGCGAAAGGTATTGATACGTAATAACATGTGCAGTTGCGCAACGATGCTTGCAGGAACCAATTGCTACGACCATGGACGGCACCCTTGAGAGCAAACCCAAAAAACGTAGCAACTTGGAGGAAAAATCGCAAGAAACACTGCAGCTGAATCCATGGATGATTTGTCATGTAGGCTTTTGAATGTATGTAGAGCATTCTTTAGCATGAGGTGTAATTACACAAACAACTCTCCAATTCCCGAGCGTAAGGATTCTGGTGGCTTTTTTGCTGCTCATTGGTGGTAGCTGCGTATGGAGCCTACCGGAGCATACCTGCAGAGTGAGAACCCTTGGTTTGCTACCTCTTTAGATGCGGCTTTCACGGACTGATTTCAGTTTGAATCACAGTTCTTGATAGCCTTTGTCCAAACATACTGCCGGGTTTTGTTTTTGGAAGGTGCAGAGGGAATGTATCTCAGGCAAAGCAAGCAGCTAGGCATCATGCACCTTTGACTTTTTGTACGTGTTTCAATAGCCAACAGCATGCTTTTACAGTAAGTTGAACACATGCCGGCAGTAATTCGTGCAAGCAGCGCTCCATGGCATCTAGATACTGCCAGGTGTGTGAAGGAATTTTAACTGCAAGAACTCATTTCTAGTAGCACGCCAAGAGAAAACATGTATTTGACGATCATTCCAGGAAAGTGGTTGGGATCATTCGGCACATTACTCCTACAAATTTGCTATTTTGTTCGACCAATCATATTTACCGCAGCTGCTGAAGCTTGCATTGGAAGTTGTGGCAGACAGTGTCTCCTATCTTCTGCAGCATTTTCATGTATTTTCAGCTTCTCCCTCGACGACGCGATGCTTTCTTCCGCAAACCTGTTTGGCTAAGACTTGGCTGAGTCAAATCCCCCTTCAATCAGCAAATGCTACGAAGGAAAACTTGAATGCAGTGCTAGTCTACCAAAGAGGCCTTTACCAGTCAAAGACTAAAAGAACTAAAACAAGCCTACTAACGCTACCAGTGTGTCACATACTATTTGGAGTTGAGGGAAGAACTCCTCCCGTGTTAACAGTGCCCACTGATCATGAACAGCCCTATCATAGCGGTCTTAGCCATGGGTGTTATAGCAAGGTATTGATGTCAAAGTTCCATTTGCAGAAGCTCCAAAGGACTCTGTGGACCTAGCCATGGCACACACGTTAGCGCCCTACCTAGAGGCCTTGACATGAAGCTCAAGTGCTTGGAGACTGGTACAGTCAGTAGATCAGTATGCAGTAAATAGATTGTGCGTACGTGTATGTATGTAAATTATATAACACATATCATGATATGGCATATATACAATATATATTTTTTGTCTCCATTTTGTGCAAGGTTTTCTGATGCTTTTCTATGTATTTCTCGCTGAAACTGAACAGGTGATCCGCCATTCGCTTAACGCTGCACTTTGTTTGCAGAACTACCCGTCGCAGGCAATGTGACCTTCGAGTCAAGGGTAAATTAGGATAACATGATAAGGCGCAGAAGTGATTCAGTGATTCACGCGGTCCTTTCTCTTTCTGAGTCCGTCAGAGTCTTTCATCTTGATGCTGTGGATTTGTGAGAGGTTTTTCTTTGTTTTCCTGGGCCCGAGCTACAGTTGAGAATGGTGTTTGAGACTAGCCCTGGAAATCCAAACAGATGCTTTTCTAGGTGGTGGAGCGACAAAGCAGGCCTGAGATAGAGTTCAAGGCCATGCAGCAATGCTGTTGAGTTGAATGTCCTGTTGCTGCAGATGTTTGTATCCACCATATGTGGCCATATATGGCCATTTAACCAGCCATTTAATCTGTTGACTTGGTGACAGGACACAGCAGCTGTTGTTCTCAAACCACTGGTGATTGCACGTGATGAGAACGAGAAGTGCCTTATTGATGCTCGGACGTCTAAGACGAGTATGCTCGACATGCTCGACTCTGCAAAGGTGAAGGAAGCACTTGAGAAAAACAGCTCTGAAAGATCATGAAACGAACTAGCTGCAGTAGCTATCACTGGAGTAGCTCAGCTCTATATTTTACATTATTTTACCATGTTTGTATTGGGAGAACTGAGGAAGCATCAGTCAACTCAGTGAGGGTCAGCATCAAGGCGGGGCAGAGGATTTCAGATCCATTCGTCGAAAATTGTGCAGCTAATCTAGTGTAATTCTTGTTAAGCAGCATAGACTGCCTATAACATCCTATAACTGCCTCCTCAGAAAAGTCGTGCACAGTGCAGTTACTATGTACCTGGCAAAGTCTTGAGGGTTGTTTCATGGTCAATCAAGTTTATGCAAGTTTCTGTTTGAAATTTGGTTGTTGCAGCAGGTCCGCCAATCGGATGATACAGAGACTCTTGGTCTGTTGTGGGACGTGGGGAGTCACATTCGCCGTTTTTCCCAAGTAGCCAGGCAGCAGAACTGCAAGTGGGCCACTTTCAGATCCCTTTGATCCCAGTTGCCCCAAACTAAGGAAACTGCTTTGTCGGAAGTTTGCCAGCTTCTTTACCCAGCGAGCAGAGCACTTTGTGATTCTGCGGCGGAAGCCGGTAGAAGGTTATGATATCAGCTTCTTGATCACTAACACGCATCTGGAGGACACAATTTTGTGGAGATGGGGAGTGCACGGAAAGAACAGACTCGCAACGGTAACGGAAGACCACCGAAACTCCGTATGATGATGTCATTCCTGGGCAGGATGTAGGTTTTACTGTTTTACTGTGATCTTTAAACTTTGCCGTCTCTTTGAGGCTTGTCCAGGGTAAATGGGGTGCTCACTAGTCGAAACCATTCATCAAGCGCAGTTCTTTCAAGTCCCAGCTACAGAAGATTTGCTTGCTTGATGACTGAAAGGAAGTTACCTCCTGAAACTTTTTGAAAGAGCTGGCTTTGTACGCTGAAGTCAATACCATTGCTGTATGCTACTGTAGTGGAAAGCGAATATCAAAGTGGCAATGAGGGTAGCTGCTGTTGCCTTCAGAGATTGCGGACAGTAAGTTGAACCGTTTAACGAGTTGCCGCCAAAGAGAGGAGATGATGAAAGACCGCATTGTGGACTTTATCATTGAGTTCATGGAGGCCCTTTCTGGTTGATTTGGCTTTGAAGTTGATGATACGGGAGTGCTAGCGCAGACAAGATACGTTTAAGCTGAACAGTCCATTTTTGATTCTTCATGACTGCAACTTTCAGGATATCGACAAGGAGATCAAAGACTTGAAAATTGCGTTGAATACCCGACTTCGTGCAGCTGCACCTTGAAGCATATTGTTTTACTTCCCTAAGGCCCTAAGAGCTCACAGAGCTGAAAGTGTGGTGCATATGTCTTCGATTCTTTGATCATTTTGTTGAAGCGTTCATTTTGCTGTTCAGAGTTGGCCACTTGGACTGAGGCAGCGGCATACATGTCTCAATTCTCTCAAAGAGGCTGAGCGGCTGAGCGAAGATTCTCAAAGTTATAGGCAGAGGCCATCGAGAAATACATCCAATTGGCTTCGAGCTGCGCGCAATGTGAGGGTCCAAAGTGCCACCATTGATTTAGCGAGCCTCAATGCCCAGAGATTTGTTGAAGTTGTTGGCCAAACCTGAAAATTGTCAGGCTCACTTAAACCCGACTGTTTTGCTGTTTTTTGTTTTGCATGGGTTGCGAGGCAGCATGTATTCGTGTCCTGAGTCCCATGCGTGAGTGCTCATGCAAAAAGCGCTGCTGCAGCTATTGGAGCACGGAAACTAGACATGTACAAGAAGCATGATCAGCGAACTCACGATATTTACAGTACCACCTCGGACTCGCACGGTGCGCTGCGCAGTGAAGAACACGCGCAACCGAAACTTCAGAAAGCGAGACACAAGACCTAGAGCCATGCGGGCAAACATCCTACATATGTAGCTGTAGCTGATTGTAGCTGCATAGCTGGCCAGGAAAACAGGACACTGACCAATACAATAAAAAAAGGGCACGCAAAACCGTAACGTACACCTTTTGTACGCATCGCCCAGCTCCAAAAAACATGAGCGATTTCGTCCTATATTTTGCAAAACGCGGGCTCTAGCGTCTTCTTCTGTTCCGGTAGGAATCGGGGATTATAACTTGAGATTGATTTCGAGTTTGATCCATTCTACACATCGGACAATAACCCCTGTGACCCGAATTTCTTGTTGTCATTCAAAGCATCATCGCCCAAGACTCCATGCTCGGATGGCAGAGAGCGCTCAATGCTTCTCGACAAATGCAAGACGGGTTTGGAGCACCAACGAGCATCGGCCTCCCATATCATACCCCGGAGCCGCAGCTGGGAAGGTGCCCTGACGTTCCCGGCGCGGATTGCCACACATGAGCCATGGAACTGCTATTCAAAAGCAGGGAATTGTGCTGAGAAAACGGGACAAACGGTGGCAGCCAGCACACTGCAAAGTCGCACTTGCGGCCATTTCGCGATGATGGACTATGATGGAGACAATTTGGTTGATTCAAACAGTTTCGCAACTCCCTTCAGGAAAACTCTGGATCCGTGTGGCCATTTTTGATTTTTTGCACTCCGCCCACCACATGCGAAGTCGACTGACATCTTTGACGAAGGAGAAAAAGAAACCAAGGTGCCACACAATTCTGGACGATCGAAACAATACCTGGCACTCCCAAACTTTGCCCGGTGAAAGATCGATCAGCTGATGTCGAACAGCTAAGTGCGCAACAAGAACGAGTTCGAAAGTCCGGCAAACTGCCAGAGAGCCGTGCCGCTTCCCAACTTGGCGAAAGGGCAAGCTCAGTGGTGCAACGGGCTGATTGCCAAGCAATCGCCCGCCTTATGAAACGAAATGGCATTTTATGATTTTGTCTAACCATGCCTGGAGACAGAAGAGTAAAACAGTCTAACGTGGCCTCAACAAGGAAGGCTCTCGTTGAAGACAACAAGAGGTTCCTAAACGTCTCGAGCCGTTGAATTTACAGCGCAGTTACTGCGGATCATTCGGTCAAACTGTCGGCAACTGTGCCCTGTGTCAAAACATTTTCCTATGTAACGTGGTGAGGCACGACGCGCCCTAGAAGTGTATCTTCTTTTGATGGATGGCTGGCCAGCCGAGATTTACATCTTTGCACGTTCGGAGAGCGATGCCAGAAAATTGCCGGATAGACTTCGGACTGGCATTGTGTATGCAGCGCAGGTTAGATGGGCGTGTCGGGTAGGGCGACAGGTTATTATTCGGGAACTCTGCAGTTGATGTCGTCACATTGTTGGAGGATGTGGGAACTTCTGTGCAGCGTATGGGTTTGCAATTGAATGATGCAGAACTTGCCATCCTCTTTTGATCTTGTATGTACGCGATTCTGTATGCAATGCCGCGTTTCATCTAGGACACAGGAAAGCAGGGAAGGAATGAAGGAAGGAAGGACAATGAAAAGGAAAAGGAAAGGAAACATGAAAAGAAAAAGGAAGGGAAAAGACAACATGTATGCGGCACCATGACGGCAATATACTGCAATGGTCCATGGCAAGGAGGAACACAAAAATATTTGAGATTGAAAGAATGAAAGAATATCCTGGCAATTTGAATGCAAGAGCTGTCTTTGATTTGTGCCATCCGATAAGGTGGCATTGATGAACTTCAATCAACACAAGGAAACGCTCCTCAATCAAAATGTATCTCCAAACTTGCTTTTGACATTTTTTGACTCGGCTCTTTCTCCTGCATCTTTTGATCTATCAACGTGTTCTCTGTCCGCGGCGCAGACTTCACAGTTGGACAGATGTTGGGCATTGTACATCCGGAGAATGCTACGTTCCACTGCTGGATTGGTTTGTATTGTGAATGATGGTTAGCATGATGCAATGTCAAAAATGAATGAGAAACTGAACAAGGCCTGCGCTGTATATCCAAGAAACCTATGGTTTGAGAGGCTTTTGATTCAAAAGAAAAAATATAGGTTGGCTGCCAAAATCGCAATGAAACGCCAGTCTTGGCTAGCATTCTGTTGCAAATGCCAACCTAGCAAGGATTGGAATGAAATTTCCGCTCTCACCTCGCAGACACCGCGGTTGTTGATCAAAACGACGGGATGATCAACTCAGGGCATTTTGCGCATACATTTGTCATACATCATGGCAGACTGCAGCCCGCAATGGGGCACAATAATTGTCTCATGAACGGGATTTTGCCCAGCATAGTCTCCAACAATGGTTTTTGAGAAGAAACTGCAAAATTGGGCGCACTGTTGAATCAACTTGTGGAAATTCAGTTCCCCGGCACAGGTGGTGGGAACACGACACATAAAATCACAACAGTCAGTCACTGTAACAAACTTGGAGTGCACAGCAGTTATCGGTTGGTGACCCCTCATCTGCCAAACAAGAACTCGCAAAAATATCGATTTCGATTTAACTGCTCGTAATGGTACTCAGGAAAATGTCAAAAGAGAGGAATTTGATGAATTCTGGAATAACATTTGCTGTCCACGTCTTCGTCGTTTCATCAATTGAGATAACTACGACGATATCTCCTAGCTGCATCATGTTCCAGTTGCACTTCAGCTGGTGGCTGAAAAACATGGATCCGCTACCAGCGATTCGAAGTGGTGGATACCATCCAGTGGTAAATGCGCAAGCAATTCAAACCAAGTATTGCTCCCGTTGGAGGTTGGATGTGGGTTACTGTTAACTGGTGGCATTTGTGGTCAAATCAATTGACCTGCCCACCACCACACTGCATAAGAGATTTCCGATCCCTGCTAGTTTGCATTGGCATATTGTAGCTGCAATTGACCTTCAACATGATTATCCAAACAATACGTGCTCAGTTTTTGGACTGGATTATCGAATTACCAATAGTCAATAGTCAACCCTGTGTCCCCAATCGTCGAGCCTGTTTCAGGCACAGGGAAACAAACGTGAGCTTATTTCTTGCATACGTCAGCGCGTGAAAAACCTTAAAGATTCAGAAAGCATCGAACAGTGTACACCATGATCCATGGCAGCCATCTCCCATGAAGGTAAATTCGTCAGGCTCAGGCGGTAAAACAATGAAAGGATACTGTCGCAAGACTGCTACGGAGTCGAGTCCGTATGCGCCCACCAGGGTTCGAATGCCAAATTTGTTTGAGCCACCGATGGCCTAGTAGCAATGCAAAATAGTGCGTCCAATTTTTAATGATGTTGCAAGCACGTTTCAGACCATGTTTTGCATTTCGATTGTTCCATACTCTTTGAATGCGTCCATTCCACCCGTGCCAAAATTTCGTGCCAAAGTACTTTCCAATCCAACTTGACCCCACCACTGATTTGAGAAAACGGCATTGTACAACATCAAAATAATGTATATATCAAGTTGTTTTATAGATACTTCTATGTCCTGCTGCGAAACAAGCAACCGGCGACATATATGACACAGTCAACTGCATAATCGAAAAGGGCATTGTGATGCCTGAGATCATGCTACCACGGCTCCTGCTCAGCGTGCCCTATTTTTGTCTCCCGCTTGATAGGTTTTACATTGTATTCAATGAAAAAATACTGAAACAAACCTGCCAGCCCCACTAGCTTGCCTTTTCAACCCGCGCTGGAACGGATTCAGTGGTACACACCCTCAGAGCGGCAACCGAACAAATACGCCGCCTCACCATCTTTTCCATCGATGGCATTGGAGCGTTTGATACAATATCCATCAATATCCAGACACGCAATTCTCCGCGAATTGTCTCAGAAGCGAACTGGTACCTACCCTTCTGTTTGTTTTTTATATCAGAATCATCACATACCGTCACCCAGGCAGGAAGGGGCGAACAAGGCGAGCCCCTTATGCCCGCCTTGTTTTCTTTCAATCAGAAAACAGCTCTCCACGAAGGTGAGCAACTTTTGCCATACAACAGCAGCAGGGTCAGGATTTGGAACGCAGCATCCCAGTCCCCCAACTCCGGAACCCGGACCTCCCCCGCAACCCCCAAAGGTTTGTAGCATTTGGGGCACCGATGGGCACACAAGAATTGGAACGCCAATATTTACAGGACACATTCACCCAACACACGGAACTGCTCCAAACCATCCCAACGCTGGACGATTTATAAACATCTTGGTTGCTCTCCTTCCTGTGTGAAAGTCCACGCTGCATCGCATGCTAACAGCAAAACAACAGACCCATGCCGAAGACCACGACGCCGCGTTAGCACCATGCAACTCAACTGACACAGGCCTCATCCCAACCACATCCCTCGCCATAGCCATCTCCCATTCCATGTGGAGGGGGCTCACATGTCTGTCCTAGCCACCCAAACCTATTGGGCCTTATGGTCTGACAGCTTTCCAGTCCTGGCATGGAAAGCACCACGGCTCACGCGCGCCTTTTCACTGGCAACGACGAAATTCATGAAGCCTCCCTAGCGTCAGCGCTGCCGAGCAACACAGCTGGCAACTACTTCCCTGGAACCCGAACACGGCCCAACCCTCCAATGAGGATGGAGCAACCCAAGCTTGCCACAAAACATCCCACAACAAGGTTGAAACCCCAGTCGGTGAATCAAGCAGAAACCATGCTGACGACGCAATCTGGCCCCCATGCTCGCCGTGCCGTCACCACAATTCGATACGGAAGAATGTTTCATCATCATCCTCATCCTTGTTTGTATCCGCATCCTCATCTCAATTCGCATCCTCATCCTTTTCCTCTTCCTTTTCCCCTCCTCCTCCTCCTCCTTCTTCCTCCTGAGGCTAGGTCAGGTGAAGCCACGCCGCCACTGCAAACCTTGGAGTTTAGTTTTGCCCTTCGTGTTTCTCGCGTGCCTGGAGATTGACCGGTAAAGAAATCTGAACCAAAGACGGTTGCGGAAAAAGGTGCGAAAAAAAAGACTCAGAGCATCATCGCCATCATCGTCGTCATCATTCCCCGACCCATTTTCCTCATCATCATCTTCATCATCATCACCAGTACCCTCACCAGATTTGACTTTGATCCTGTATGCCGAGCGGCGGCCCATTTAGGGCACAGGAAGTGAAACGCAAAAGCATTGTATGTACAATCTATACATGAAGACGTGGAAACAACATCATGCCTGGACAAACGAAATGAAGTCGGCGTAGTACTGGAACCAGAGATCACTGTGGCGGGCGATGTCAAGCCAGGTGGCCAAGTGATGCCAGCGGCGAAAATTTTTGTAGTGGAGTTTGCCATTGAAAAAATGGACGTCCAGGCCTCCCACCTCCTGGGTTCCAGTGCAAGATGCGTTTTACCCAACGATTGTCATCAAGTAACTTTGACTTTGACTTTGCTCCTGAATGCCATGGTGCGGCAGCCCATTTAGGNGGTCACATCATCACCCGGTTGCAAACCGCCAACAGAAGCATTGAAATCGCCACCGAGCACAATTGGTCCAGGATACGAGCGCAACTCATTCAAAATCATTTCAAGAGTACTGTAAACACCCAACTCATTATACGAGCGCAACTTATTCAAAATTATTTCAGGATACGAGCGCAACTCATTCAAAATTATTTCAAGAGTATTATTGTCATCAAGTAAAGCAACGTAATGTGCAAATTTCCAATAGTGAGTGAGTGAAACCTGCAAACCAGTGGCGCATTGGCCATGGTAGTCCATTTGGGGCACAGGCATTTGCACAGCTGGAATCTAACATAGCCCGCCTCAGCTCTGGAAGTTAAAGGAACAAAAACCAGATGTATGTTTGTACCAGTCTTGTGTATTCATAGCAGCTGCTTGCCAATTTGCTATACCTTTCCAACGGCAGAAGGTTTCCGCGGCGGAATGCCACATCCGGAATGGTGCCCCACGTGTTCTAATATTCCGGGGTCTCCAAGCCACAGTTCTTGATACCCATCGACCATCAGGTAAACCAGCAATGTAGGAACATAAATGCCAATATTGTTGTAAGCTTCGCTGCGACCACGTCAAAACGCCAGCTTCCTGAACATATCTTGCTACTCGAGCATTCCAGTCATGTAAAATTTCGTGCCATGGGTTCAGCCAGTTTGTTTGGCTGGGGGGGCCGACGGCAGAACGAAGCAACCGGCGAAAATGAACATCCATCGTTTCCAGATCTGTTTTGTAAATTTTTTTGTGGCCAGCAGCGAAGCATGCAACAGGAGTCACAATTTTGTCACGGAATTGTAAGCGTTTCACCACGGACACAGCCTTGTTGCAAAGAATATTGCTGTTTGCAAAAAATGTTTTGGATGCAGCCTGTAAATGGTATTCAAGATCAAGTCTGTGACTCCCCGTGTTGTTCACAGATAAAATGCATCCGAGCCATTTGTGGCACCCGTCTCGGTCAACCACAGCCACGCTTAGTCCTCCGGGAGTCGTAATTGTTGTTGGTGGTTGAGCTTGTGTCGTTATTAACTTCGTTTTGTCTTGGTTCAAAATCAAACCGACGTGTGCCAATGCAACCACAAGCTCATCAAGCAAGTGTGCTGCCTGTTGCGATGATGTAGCAAAGACCAAAATGTCGTCCGCAAATTTCAGATCAAGCAAGGGTTGGCCCCCATCTTCTAAATCGACCCCTTCCGTTTTCACACGCATCCTCCACTTACTGAGGGCCCATTCCAACACCGAACAAAACAACCTAGGGCTCAGCACGCATCCTTGTCTCACTCCACGGCGAATGTCGAATTCACGGCTCTCTCCACTGTCGGTGAGTACTTGTCCACGTTGATTGTCATAAAGAGTCAGAGTCAGAGTCAGAGCTTGCTGGCCCGAAGGCAGCCCCTTTAGGGCGCAAGCAAAAGCAATTTAAAATCAGCCGATCATCTATTATGCAAGGTGAAAACTACAAAATCCCGCTTCATTAGCATCCAACGTTCACGTGCAGCAGCCTCCATAATCCAATTGTCAAAGCCTTTCCAAAGCGAATACATTTGCAGCGCTGTTTCCCAAGTGTAGGCCGGTCGCCCGCGTTTCCGTGGCCCTCTCATGTTCCATGCAAGAATCCTGCGGGTCCATCGTTCGGGAGGTAAAATTGCAACATAGGATGCAAATTTCCAGACTGCTTCTATGCATGTGACAGACCAAGGTTGCAGTCCAGCCTGGTCTGACAGTATTTGTACTCTGTTGTTCCATCCATGCAAGATATCGTGCCATGGCGATGCCCAATTTGTGTCAGCAGGCGGGCCCACAACCATGCGTTGATTGTCATAAAGCAATTGTAAATCCAGACCAAGTGTTGCGAAACGCCGTGTGTTTCCAATGCTGTCCACAAGGCTTGCCAATCAACCCGGTCAAAAGCTTTTGAGAGGTCCAAGCTAATAAGCCAAAGGGGCGTACCCACCAACATAGTCTTGTCAAATACATAATTTGCTGTCACCAAATTTTCTTCAATACGTCGATTTTTGCGAAATTCATGTTGCTCTTCAGGTTGGGCACAGTCCAAGGTATTTTCGATGCGGCCAAACACAAGGTATGTAAACAAGTTATATAGGACACGAATATTTGCAATGGGCCGATAATCCGATGTGACCATGGCTTTTGCTGTCTTTGGCAACATTTGAAACTGTCTGACTTTGAACACTGAACTTGTGGTAATATATCCACCTGACATGAAGGCATTTAAAGCTGCTCAAAAAGGTGTGGTCCGCTTTTGATGGTAGCGGAGCTTTCCCCAGGGCATTAGCATTGGAGATTGAAGAGCTCTTTGTCACTTGCTTAGCATCTGCTCGAGACCAAGAACGACGAGGGCATTTGCTTGGCACGTTGGAGGAGCTCTACGGCATTTGCTTTGGCTATTTGGTGAAGTACCTGAACGGCTAGGAGATAAAGCTGGACGATTACAAGGTTCTTAGGGCATATCCTTTAAGGAGACAGACTCAGGAGAACCATGGCAAGCCCACCTGGTAGCCCTACGGGGCCGCAACAGCAAGTCGATGGAGCTGAGTTGGCAAGGAGGATGATTGAAGCTACGGAGAGTGCGAGTCAGGCTGCAGCAATGGCGGCCCAAGCAATTTCTTTGATGCAGGCATCTACTTCCTCCAGCAGCTCTACGGATGAGAAGGCATGGTATAGAATCCTCCCCAAGCCAGCAGTGTTTGAGGCGAAGGATCGTGAAAGTGAAATTGCAACTTGGAGAGATTGGGCATGGAGCTTCGAGCAGTACATTGGTAGTTTGGATGCAAACTATGTGGGTGACATCAAGACTCTTCGAGATAATCCATCTACTGAAGTGGACATGAGTGTGCAGACTGATGGTGAGAAGCGTAGAGGAGTTTTCCTTTACGGGCTTTTGGCTTCTTTGCTGAAACAGAGGCCACTGTTGGTGCTGAAGCAGATCACTGATTGCAATGGTTTTGAAGCCTATAGACAGCTCATCCAGTCCAATGAGCCTATCAACAAAAATAGAGCTATGTCACTCCTTGGGCTGATCATGAATTGGCCTGCTTTTACTGGAAAGAGTTCATACCTGAACCAGATCCTACGACTCGAGAATGCCTATACCGAGTACGAGAGATTGGGCAACAAACTTGGAGATGAAATCAAAACAGCAGTCCTACTACGTTCAGTGCAAGGGACATTGAAAACGTGGCTGCAGTTGTCTTCCAAGGATACTACAACCTATGCCCAGATGCGTGAAGCAGTGCTTAGCTATGACAGGAGCACTACCAAATGGTCCGAGATGATGGTTCTTGGAAAAGAGGCTGGTGACACGTCTGGCCCCATGGAAGTCGACCGTGTGAAGGGTGACGACAAAGGAAAAGGAAAAGGAAAAGATGCCAAAGCAAAGAGTCCCAAAGGTGGAGGCAAAGACTTCTACAAGGGTGGCTCTTGGTATGATGCAAAGTCAAAAGGAAAAGGGAAAGGAAAACACCAGTTTGATAGCAGCAAAGGAAAAGGCAAACATGACAAAGGAAAAGGAAAAGGAAAACGTGAAGAGNCATCACGTTCAAGAACGACAGCTTGATGGTGACTGGATTTGTGAGGATGGTGGCTCACAGCAATGTGAGGCATGTGGATGCAGATATACCAGCACGGTGGCGTGATGTTGGAACTTCATGGACAGTGACAGGAAAAGGATTCCCTATAGTTGGTTCCTCTGCAGAGCACTACATTGACCCCAGTGCGACCTATGCTATGGCTGAGTGGCCCTACAGGACAACTTTGGGCTACAATGGTGAATCGTGGACTATGCTGGAATTTTGTGAAGAGCTTAGCAAGATGAGTGACAGATCTCGAGAAGTTGAACGTGATCAAAGATGCACTCAACTACTCACCATCTTGACCCAGGACATCTTAACACCAGAGGTCATTGGCTTTGTGGTGAAGGACATAGAAGGCGATGGTTTGGCTGCAGGTTCTGCAGCAGTTCCAGCAGTACCAGTTCAACCACCTATGGCAGTGGATCAAGAAGGAGAAGGGCGCCAAGTAGGCGGGGCAGCAGCACTACATCCTGAACTACCTGAACGGCAAGAGTTGGTGCCTTTGGATGATTCAGTGGAGATTGAAGGTGTGAGGATTTCTCCAGCTTCAACGAGCATGGTCCTCAAGGCGGCTTGCAAGTGTTTGGGCCTTTCACAAAGTGGCTCAAAAGCAAAACTTTGGAGGAGGATCAGCTCTCATGTTGACAAGGAGAGAATTCAAGCAGCCCAGGACATTGCTACTCAAGTTGGTCCTGAAGTTCAACGGGAAGCACAAGGACAAGCAGTTGCATACCCACCTGAAGATTATGGTGAAGTTCTCAAGCATTGTCTAACTCACCTACCTTATGCCCCATGGTGTGAAAGTTGCGTGAAGGCAAAGGGTCGACCAGATTCTCATTTTCGAGATGCAGAAAATTTCACGAGAAGAGAGTTTCCCTGCATATCCTTTGACCTTAGCTTCACAGGAAAGAAGGATGACTCTACACTGGAGTCTGTGATGGAAGCAGACCCCAAAGTGAAGCTGGTTTGCTTGGTGATGACTGATTCAAGCAGTGGAGCTGTGCAAGCTACACCTATGTTCAACAAAGGAGGTATCAAGATGATGGCAAAAGCTGTTTGCAGGTTCGTGCAGTGGTTGGGCTACAACACCTTGACGTTAAGGTGTGATCAGGAGCCTACAATGCTTCGTGTTGAAGATCAAGCTCAACAAGCTCTACTCAGGCTTGGCTACAAGGTGACCATTGACAACCCGAAGATCCGAGATCATGCAAGCAATGGTTTGGTCGAGTCTGCAGTGCACAGGATTCGGCAAATGGCAACAGTTTTACTGTGTAGAATCGAGGAGAAGACTGGAGTCAACATTCCTATAGCTCATGCAGTGGCTTCATGGGCATTTGTCCATGCAGCTTGGTTGATGAATCGCTATGTGGTTCGAGGTGGTGCTACTCCTTTTGAGGTCTCTACTGGAAGATCTTACAGTGGCAAGTTGGCAGAGTTTGGAGAACCAGTCTTAGCATATTGCTATCTACAGCCTGGACCTAAAGGAGGAGCACGATGGTTGAAAGCAGTGTTTTTGACAAAGAGCCTGACGAATGACATGTTTGTGGTCGGGCATGGCAACACTATAAGATTGACGAGGAGTATAAAGAGAATCTACAATGACTGGCATGACGAGTTGAAGGTGCTGTTCGACTTTGTGGTGCCGGCATGGATGGTGGAAGTGAGAGGTCACAGGCTCACTTCAAAGATGGTCAAACCTCCAGCACCAGAAGCAGTGGAGGAGACAGAAGGTTCAGAAGGAACAGAGGATGAGGCAGCTTCAGACCCACCTAGTGAGAAAGAAGGAGCTGTTTTCACATTGCCTGACAATGTGCCTTTAACAGCACTTGCTCGAGGAGATGGATTGCTTACACCGGTCTTTGCAGCTCATACCCCGAGACCTACACCAGCACCTATGACAGTTCCTGCAGAAGCTCAACGAGTTGATGCACCTATGACACCAGTTCCAGGCCAACGTGGAGGAGAAGTTCGAGAAGGAGGAGCTTTGGAAGCCCCTTCAGCAAAGAGACCAAGGCTTGGAGTGAACTTAGTAGGCGGGGAGATTCTACACCATGTGGATGAAGAGTATTCAGCAGACTATGAGGTCGAGACAACGAATGACGACTTCTGGGACGATAACTTCGAGATTGACGTTTCGGATGTGATCACCAATGAGGAGCTCGAGATGATCTGGCATCCTATGGTTGAAGGTGATCCCAACATCGATGAAAACACTATGAAGATGATCGACAATGTGGCGGACAAGATCGAGGTGCAACGACTTGTTTCTATGGGAGTTTTGGTGAAGCCATCTTCGTTTGGAACAGTGGAGGCTACACCTTTGACAGCCAAGTATGTTCGTACTTGGAGGAAGAAGGTCAAGGACAACGTGGCTATGTTGATGAGGAGGTCAAGACTTGTGGCACGGGAGTTCAACTTCATGGAGCAGAGGACGGATTGTTTTGCACCTTCGAGTTCAAGCATCATTCATCGTCTTCTACCTGGTATGGCTATGAGTGGTTGTATGCCAGACACTTGGGTACTTGGATCCCTTGATGTCACGGATGCATACTTGATGGTGCCACAACCAACCCCGAGACCAGTGCATGTGGTTGGTGGTGAAGCTTTCAGTGAAGATGGTTGGGTTATCAACAAGTGTTTGCCTGGCCAAAGAGATGGAGCTCGACGATGGTACATGTTCTTCAAGAACCTTTTGGAGGACGAGCTCAACGCGAAGGCATGTGAAGTGCAACCAGCAATTTTCAAGCTGATGTCACTTGATCGAGCAGGAGAAGTTCTTGGATTCATCCTACTACATGTGGATGATGTTCTTTTCTACGTGGACGAGACCTTCCTCAATGCTACGGTGATTCCTCAACTTGGAAAGCACGTGAAGATGAGCCTCAACTTCGTGCCAAGGACTGGGGGTTCAGTTGAATTCTTGAAGAAACAGATTGTAGTTGAAGCAAATTACACTTCTTTGTGCATCGTGCCTGAGAACAAGCACATCAAGAGCGCATTCAACACATACACTGAATGGAATGGTAAACCACCGCGTGTGCACGATACCCCAGTGAATGCACAGTTCGAAACAGAGCCCCACATTACCAAACTGGATCCCAACAAGGCAGCAATCTACAGATCACTTGTTGGAGCACTTTTGTATGTAAGTCACGACAGAGGTGACATACAGTTTGCAACAAAGAACCTGGCAGCACACTTGAAAGAACCAAGTGCAACAGCATGGAAGATGCTAGGAAGGTTGATCGGGTACTTGAAGAAAACGGAAGAATATGCAATCCAGATGCATAAGACAAGTCCAGGATCATCACTTTTCTCGAAGATAGGTGGAGGTGATGACACATCACAACAGATCCTGATTGAGTCTTTTACAGATTCAGATTGGAGCACCAAGTCAACTTCGTGTGGTGTTCACTACTTGGCTGGAAACCCAATTTTCAGCAGTTCGAGAAGTCAGAAGGCCATCGCTTTGTCAAGCACCGAGTCGGAATGGTATGCAGCAATTTCAACTACCATCGACCAGCTGTACCTTGCTCACATCGTGGAGTTCATGTTGCACAAACCTCGTTTGATTTTGAGATGTGACAACACTGCTGTGGTGAGCATAAGTCAGAAGCTTGGCACTTCAAGGCTTAGACACATTGAAGGAAAGCTTTTATGGTTGCAGACTAAAGTAGCAGAAGAGATCCTCGAGTTGAAGTCAGTTCGAACCCATTTCAACGTAGCTGATGTTGGAACCAAAGGACTTGGGAGAATCAAACACCAAGTCATGTGTTTTCTTTTGGGGTTTTCTGAAAACAACCAACTTGTTGGAGAAGCAGAGTTTGATGAACTTAGTAAACAAGAAGTTTTGAAGAAAGAACAAAAGGCTTTGATTAGACGTCTTTGTTTTGGTGGTAATTCAGCAGTTGGGAGCCTATCACTGGCAGTCACGCTGGCTACGGCTCGAGCCCAACGCAACGTGGAGCAGGAAGCTGATGCCTTGAGCTTTTTGCCGAGTGCTTTGGTGTGGTTGCTCTTAGCATTTGGTGGAGTTTGCCGGTGAGAAGGACATCATCCCTTGACTTTGACGAGGTGAACACTATGAGTAGGTCACCAAGGAGGAGAACAAGCGAATCAACTTTCAGCTTCAATCCTGCAGACCAACAAGGAGTAGAACAACAATTGGCAGATGAGGACATGAAGGGCAAGAACCTTAAGAAGATTGTCATGATGGCAGCTGTGATTGTGGAGAACATGAAGATCTCCAACTACGGCCGCTTTGAACGACATGGTTTCATGAAGAGCCTATGCCATTTACGTATGATGATCGACGTGAATGAGCGAGGCCACAGTGACTTCGTCAAACAGTTGCTCGAGACCCTGGACAATGACAAGGAGATTTCAAGGTCTATGTTGAATCAGCTTGCTCACCTTACTCCAGTGGTGATCCTATCTTTTGATGAAGAGGTGGAGTACTTTGATCGATACAACCATCTCATCACGGAGCACGACAGGAACACTTTGAGGGACACCAACTTGGATGCGGGATTTCATGAAGAAGATGAAGAAGAAGATCAAGCCGAAGGTGAAGAAGACCGACGACGTCGCTACTTGTTTTCATCGATTGATGAAGTCAGCGATGTGGAATTCTGGCAATCTTTATGGCATCACGAAGAAGAAGAAGGTGACGATTCTGACCAAGAACGTGAAGTACCTATCTTGGAACCAGAGTCAGAGCCTATGTGATCAACTGTTGAAAACAGATAGATCCTTTTTGCGTGTAAAGCACCAATAGAAGTGAAAAGATGGTCATTGTGTTGACCTGAGGTGCAGAAAAGTCAGTGAATAGCTTTGTTGGTCACTGCGCTATTGGCGGGGTGTCTGACTTTGAACACTGAACTTGTGGTAATATATCCACCTGACATGAAGGCATTTAAAGCTGCTCAAAAAGGTGTGGTCCGCTTTTGAGAAACACCGTCTTTTGCCAAGTTGGAGGCAACTCACCTGACAAAACCAAATCATTTATCAATGCCAGCAGTTTTGTAAGTACATCCTCCGGAACATGTTTGAGCATTTCTGCCACTAGTCCACATTCATCTGCAGCTTTCTGTGTTTTCATTCGTTGGATTGCTTTGGTCAAATCACTCCGCTGCCAAGGTTCCTCAGTTGTAGTCACCGGCCGTTCTGGTGAGGTTGTATTACCAGCAAACAATGTTTCCAACATGTCGGCAAAATCATTTGGATGCGGTGGAGCTGTGATGGTCGAACGAGGTGTTTTTCCAGTGAACGTAGCCTTTTCCACATGCATGGATTTTGCAAATGTTGGGATATTTGTGCGGACTTCCAAGCCCGCAACTCCTGCCAATGCATGCGCTGGATTTCAAAGGAGAGTTGTTTCCGCGCACTTAGATCTGCAGTTGATCGTCTCGCCTTTCTTTTTTCAATCAACCTCTGTGAGGGTTTGAAAGCTGAAGACCGTTTTGTGCAAATGCCACCGTGCACACCAGCTTTGACCAGCCCGGCCTCAAATGATGAACAAGTGAATGGTAACACATTCAAATGGGAACGAAGTTTGGTTTGAAAAACTTGAATTTCACCAAGACGATCCAAATTCGGCAACCAATGTTTCAAGCCACGTCTTCGATGGTGAACGCCTTGAACAATATCCACCAGTGTGAGAAGGCAATGAACGCACCGATGGTCCAGGCCAATTGGAAGCTGGTAGTCGTTCCACGTGGACATTGTGATGAAAGCAGGCATCCCAATGATGTAGTCGAGTTGCACCAAAGAATTGTCAGCCGTCCTTTTGCATGTCCAACTGTCAAGGTCGAATAAGGCATCACGTATTCGGTTGAAAATTTGCAATCCATGTTCCAAAACCATCCAAAACCCAATGTGCCAAAGTGGAGCCTCGATCATTCCTTTGTCCCATGCCACATTGACGAAGGGAAACGACATCATCACAAGCCTGTTTAGCACCGATTGCTGCATTAAAATCCCCGCCAAACAATGCAATTTTGTTGCCCATATTATCCAACAATGTGTTCAATAAGGAATACACTTCATCCACAGCATCATCCGTGTCCCACGTGGTTGGAAAATAACAGCTGCACATGATGAAATGTTTTCCCAATAATCGGAAAGTCAATGAACAAATCCGAGTGGAGTACGCATGGAAAACGATGTCCGACATGTTTTTGAAACAACTTTTGGACACACAAATTCCAACTCCACAATGCCCATCACCTCCACTTAGGAAAAGTTTGTGCCCCCCAGATGTTTCCATGCATTCAGTAATTTGTGTCCGCCATGTCTCTGTAATGAACAACACATGAAATTCCAGGTTATCAAGTTCAGCAATGAAGTCATGCATCTTGACATCGCTTCGGATAAATATTTCGTTGATCACATTTTGATGGTATTCCAATTGTTAAGTGATCCGTGTGTGCCATGCATGACGTATCGAATGCCATGGCTGGTTCCAATCAATGTCAGCTGGCGGACCCACAACACGTCGAAACACTTTCCGGCAATGCACGTCAAGTTTTCGAAGATCAGTTGTATAAATTTTGCGGCAAAACACACCATCGATGTAATCATAGCATTAAAAAATTTCAGGCGAGATGCCATTGAAGCCATCTTGTCACAGAGAATCCATTCGTGAACATGGAATGCACGGGCACCTTGTAATCGGTGGTCAATATGGTCCTGTCGTATGCCTGCATTTTCCGTCGACAACATACAGCCCAGCCACTTATGTGACGACGACTAGTCCAACACTGCAATTTGCAAACCAGCGCGGGTCCTCAATGTCTTCGGTGGTTGCGCTTGAGTTGTTAAAGCCTTTGTTTTTGCAGCGTTGACTTTGAGACCCGCCTTCCCGAGAGAAGTCCCCAGTCTATCAAGCATATAGCCAAGTTGTCCGGCAGATCCTGCAAACAACAAAATGTCGTCCGCAAAGCGAAGATCCACTAAAGGTGGCCCACCATCTCCTAAGTCCAACCCATTGTGTAAAACATCAGGTCGCCACTCTTCCATCGCCAATTGCAATGGTGAACAAAATAAGCGAGGGCTTAATACACACCCTTGTCGTCCGCCAGCCTTGATGCAAAATTCACGGCTCACATCCGAGTGTCCAGTGATTTGTCCCGTCTGGTTCAAATACACCACCTGCAACAACCAAACTAGATGAGCTGACACCCCATGTAATCGCAAACTGCGCCATAAAGCATCCCAGTCCACACGGTCAAATGCTTTCGATATATTTAAAGTAAGAATCCACAACGGTCTGTTGGCTAACAATGTTTTGTCGATCACCATATTAGCATTCAACAAATGCTCCTCGATCTTCCGGTTCGTTTTGAAACCATGCTGTTCTTCAGGTTGACCATGTTCCAACAGTTCCTCGATGCGCCCCAAGATCAAGTATGCAAATGTTTTGTACATGAGTCTGATATTAGCAATCGGCCGGAAGTCCGTGGTGGTTCGTGCGTCTTTCGTTTTTGGAAGCATCTGGACATTGTTTTATTCCAAGACGATGGTATTTCCCCCGTATGCCGGATTTGGTTCATGATGCCCAGGAGAGTTCTCACAACATTGTCTGGCGCAAAATGCAACAAGTCAGCCACCAACCCACACTCGTCCGAAGCTTTGTTCATTTTTAGCCGCTTGATGGCACCATTCAACTCCTGTAAGCTCCA